>PVIW01008490.1:0-60711 GCA_004026585.1 Noctilio leporinus
AAAAAAAAAAAAAGAAAATCAGGGCAAATGAAAAACTGGGGGAAATTCTTAAAAACAGTGTGACAGAGGGTTAATAGCTCTAATACATACAGAGTGAATTAAAATCAATAAGAAAAAAAACTCTCAGTAAGAAAACAGATAACGGAAATGAACAATTTTAGAAGCAACACAACTGCTCAAAAGAAAAAATTGTTTAATCACAAAAGTAATCAAGAAAGCAAATTAAAAGAGCGATGAGATTAGTGTGTACTTTGTTACTCAACAACCACACTTCCAGGAATTTATTCTAAGTAGATTACAGGCAAGGGTGCAGATGTGTGTAGCATTGTTACTTACAATACTGAGCAATTTAATATATGTCCAATTATAGAGTGAAAAAATACATATAGGACGTCTGCCCAGAAAGTATCCAGTCATATAGTATGAAAAATAGAGGCATTTATTGAAGAAGATAGAAGAAACATTGTATGTAGGACAGTGATGCCTCAGGCAAGTCAAAGAAGGCACTTTGGGTCCTCACATAATTTTCCCAAAGGCCATTGGCTGCCCTGTCCTATTTTCCTGAATCTCATTGAAGGTCTGAAATCTCATCTCTTCAAAGGTGATTTTAGTTTTGGGAAAAACCAGAAGTGGCAGGGCACCTAACCTGGGCTGTAGGGTGGCTGAGTCACCTGGGTAATTTGATGTTTTGTCAAAAAAATCTCTGCACTAGGTGAGGTGCTTGACCCTGAGCATTGTGGTGATGAAGCTGCCAATCACCAGTTGCTGGTAGCTCTGGCCTGAATCATCCAAATGGGTTCTGCAGAGGAATGTTCAAGCTCAAAGCAAAACTTGATACAGATTCAGTCCCTGGCTGGTGTGGTTCAGTGGATTGGTGCCAGCCTGTGAACCCAAGTGTCACTGGTTTGATTCCCCAGTCAGGGAACATAACCAGGTTGCAAGCCAGGTCTGTAGCCAGGTCCTTAGCTGGGGGCAGGTGAAAGACAACCATACATTGATGTTTGTCTCACTTTCTTCCTCCCTCCCTTCCCTCTAAAAAATAATGAATAAAATCCTTAAATTTTTTTTTTTTTTTTGATGCAGATTGTTGCTCTTCTTGCTCACTCATTTGAATGTGAGGGCCACATAGTACACATGGTCACTCAAGGGGCTACCACCCCCACTGACTAGTACAGTGAGGTGTCATTATTCATGCATGTGCATCCCACTCCACTCTCCTTGACTGACAGGTTACATCCATGTTTGGCAAACCATTCTTGTTATATTAACAATGGCTTAATATATACGTATGTACACACACACACATTTATACATTCGCTTGAGTGCCCATCAGTTTGAAAGAATATATACCAAAATGTTGACAATAATTATCTTTGATTGATAGGATTATTTTTAGTCTTTTATTACTATTACTCTGTACCTCCTCCCTTTTCCCGCTCAAAGCGCATGTATCACTTGCATAATGCTAAGTTAAATTATCAGTGGGAATAAAGATGTAGCCTGTTTCCAAATGGCCTGCCCAAGTGTAAAAATGACCCTATACTGACAAAGCAAGTAGGCTTAGAAGCTCCCTGAGGCGGTTTGGACCCGCCATTGTACGTCTAAAAGGGAGTCAAGGTTTCAGACTGCCCAGAACAGCAAGTCTTTCAGGCACCTCCGAGGCCACCCCAGGCAGTGCAGGGGTCCTGACAGGGGGCGGAGCACTCTAGTCCGGAAGAGGCCCTGCTCCGTGCCGCGCATGCCCTTTCCTTTTCAGCTCCGTCCCTGAACGTAGCAGTTGTCACGGTGAGTTCCTGTGGAATATGGGTTCTATCGGCCTCCATCCTGGTTCTGTCGCCGTCGTAGTCGCTGCGCTTTCCCCGGGTCGGGGCGGAGGTCCCTCTCCCGCTTCCTGCAGGCCCATTTCTGAGCAGCGTGAAGGGCCAGAAGCATAGTTTGTGGGGAAGTGGGGCGCTGTTGGCGAAGATGGGAGTCCCAATGGCGAAGGGCCTGGGAGGGAGAAGATGAAGCCATTGATTGGCGGGGTCTGTGAGCGAGGCTAGGGGGGCTGCACCCCGCTTGCACGCTTTTGCTTGGGGGAAGAAACACGCCATTGTCTCCTCGCTTGGCCCTGGGGTTCCAGAAAATGAGGCTGCGAAGATCTTAGTGCTTTGGTTCGGCGAGGTTAGCGGCCTGTCATGCATAAGACTGCTCTGGTGCCTTCCTGCGGAGCTGGAAGCAGAGCCGCGCTGCCCCGCACCTTGGTGCCCAGGTACTCGGCGTATACAGAGCACCACCCCCCTCCCTTTATGCCTTTGTGGTTTGTAAGGCTGAAAGCTTGGAGCTAATATGTCCCCTCGTTTTAATGCCCGACAACTTTTCCTCACCTGTGGTTTTAGGGTTGGAGGTAGGAGCTGGTAAACGGTGGGTTTCAGTCTACGAAGTTTGAATTCCTCCTTCCTGCCTGTCTTCTATGTGCTTTTGTGTTTGAAATTTCAACTCACTGGACATTGATGTCATGTGGTCGTTTTAGAGTCATGAACTGGGTTTCTGGAACCCTGGCCACATTGCTTAGAAGTGCTCTTGGTGATCTCTTTCTTCCTGCAGATGTTGATGCCCAAGAAAAACAGGATTGCCATTTATGAACTCCTTTTTAAGGAGGGAGTGATGGTGGCCAAGAAGGATGTGCACATGCCTAAACACCCTGAGCTGGCAGACAAGAATGTGCCGAATCTTCATGTCATGAAGGCCATGCAGGTAGCTGAGGGGCTGCTGGGGTAGGGTGCAGATGGATGGGGTTTTCCACTGCCGTTGGAGGCAAACTCCAAGGAAAGGTCAGGACGACCAGAGTCTTCTTGCTGCTTTGAAGGGCTGTGAGGTAGATTCATCGTGGAAACTTGTATTCTATGCTGTTTAGCTTTCCTTTGCACTGCATTTCTAGGTCCAAGCCTCTACTTATGTCTCAACAATAGTTTACTGTTTTACAGTCTCTCAAATCACGAGGCTACGTGAAGGAACAGTTTGCTTGGAGGCATTTCTACTGGTACCTTACCAACGAGGGCATCCAGTATCTCCGTGATTACCTCCACCTGCCCCCTGAGATCGTGCCTGCCACTTTGCGCCGCAGCCGGCCTGAGACTGGCAGGCCAAGGCCCAAAGGTATGATGCCCAAGTAAATGTCACCAACAACCTGTTATGCAGCTGCTCTTTTTGGGAGCAGGTTTATGTGTGAAATGGTGGGGTTTTTGTTTGTTTGTGGGATGGACATGGTCTTAAAATACACTTGGTGTTGGCTGTAGAGGAACTCTGGCATACAGGGCCTGGAACCTTTGTCCTCTAGCGTGGGACTTGTAATGGAACTAGAGTGAGGCCCAGACACAAGTGGTAAAGAGCTGAGCAACTTTCTCAGGGGACTCACAGTGTGAAAGGATTTCCTTGAGGGTGGAGGGCGATTATCTGCCTGCTCACGGTTGCATTTTTATTCGGGTTGTGATTTCCTTAGGTTCTGAAAAAACTTGTCACAAGAACCACTGTAGGAAGAGCAGTTTGTGGGCTTGGGGGATGGGATGGGATGGGATGGGATGGGATGGGATGGGATGCAGAGATTGCTATACACAGATGATTGTCAGACTGGAGAGAGATTTCATGGAGCTCAGAAATCTTATTTTTTATGAATACTTATGGATTCTAGTGGTTAAATAAGGTTATGTATCTTTTGAGCAAAAGTTCTCCACTGACTTGGAATCACTGGGCTGGGGGGATGCCACTGTCTCTCTGTGCCCCACAGAGTTTTGATTTAGTAGGCCTGTGTGGAACCTGACATTTGTTTATTTTGGCCACTCACTTCAGGTTCGGTTTTATCTTCTCTACATTATAAGAGAATGATTTGTGTTTTAACCATATGGATCCTAGATAAGGTCCAAAGTAACTGGGTAAAGAGAATACAAAATTAAACTTCCAGTGTTTTTGAGAATGTTTTTAAGGAGATATGTGGAGAAGCCCAGAGAGGGACCATAGGGTTCCTGGTGGCCTCTATATATACTGTTGGAGGTGGGGCTTTCATCTGTGATACCTCTTTTGCACAGGAAGTTTTCTACTTCACAGATGGATCAAGTTCAAAAATTGGCTACTGAAATGTTCGTAAAAGTAGCTGAATTTCTGAATTTGCCAAGTAGTTGGAAAAGGTGCATTTACATTGAGAAATACAGTAGAAGAAAGTAATCCTTTTGCAGATGTGTGGCATTTTGAATGAGTTTTCCTGGGCCTTTGAGGGGCTAAAATGTCAGTGAGAGCAAGTTTCTAGCTGGCAGTTCTGGGTGTAGGAGTTCCTAATAACCTGTTATAATGATATAAGTCATCTAGTGAGACTAGGAGAATGGTTACAGTGTTCTTGACCTGAAGGGAAGAGGTCCCATATTGCCCCATGTTCACTGTTTACTTTGTGTAGGTCTGGAGGGTGAGCGACCTGCAAGACTCACACGAGGGGAAGCTGACAGAGACACATACAGACGGAGTGCTGTGCCCCGTGAGTAAAACATTACCTATATGAAGCTGTTGGGGTAGAATCTCTGAATTTTTCGTCACCCTTCAAAGATGCCAGGGTGACCGGAAAGATCCTTGGTTTTCAGTCTCCAATTGGAGTCCTTTCTCTTGCCTTATGCAGGGATTTGATCATGGGGATTGGGAAGAACACCATCTGAACTGGGGGCAGACTTTAGCTGAAGACCTTTAACCTAGAGCAAAACTGAAAACTTTCATGAAAGCAGCATGGTTTTATTTTGTGGTTCTGTTCCTTTATTGTAAACTCCTTGAGGGTAGGCTTCCATGCACATTACCTTTATTTTCTTATTGCAGAAGTGAGATTTAGGCAAACACCTGGACAAAGTAAAGGGTAGCCAGCCAGTGGCTATCTGAGGGAAGCACTGGGCATGTTTAAACAATAGAACACAGTTGGATGATCAGATAGGATATAGGTCTCACAGCCTGGTGGGCCATGGGAGAACTTGGGGATTCACTCTTGGGTAAGATGGGCAGTTATTGGTATTTGCAGAGAAGTGATAGGGTTCACTTTGGTTTTAAAGAGTCACTCTTTGTTGCCAAAACAGAAAATGTGATATAAAAGCAAGGTATAAAAAAAGAACTTTCAAAAACAATTTTATCACTCTTACCTCCCTATTATCATGGTTCCCAATTCTTTGTAAAATAGAAATGAGTACTTGAGTGCCCTGGCTGGTGTGGCTCAGTGAATTGAGCACTGGCCTTTAAACCAAAGGGTCCACAGTTCGATTCCCAGTCAGGGTACATGCCTGGGTTGCAGGCTGGGTCCCCAGTAGGTGTGCAACAGGCAACCACACATTGATGTTTCTCTCCCTCTCTCACTCCCTTTCTCTCTCTCAAAATAAAATTATTTTATTTTATTTTATTGTTGTTGTATTACATCCATCCCTTTTTTGCTCCCTTCTGTCTCCCTCCCCACCCACCCATTCCCTCAAAATAAAATTAAAAAAAATAAATAAATGAGCACTTGACCTGAAAATTTACAGGGTAGTAGAAATGAAATCCTCCAGCAAACGTGCTCTCCGTTTAGAGAAAGTTAGTGGTTGTTCTTACTAAAAGTCGCCACATGGGGAATTAGGGAATGGTTCATCTCCAGGTGACAGTTGGGACTAAGCCCCAGAGGTACTCAAGTTTAGGAGATGTGAACATTTCAGGCAAGATATCATCACAAAGGTATAGAAATGGGGAAGGCATTGGCTTATTGGTCAGAGGGGCAAAGGAACACACTATGGTTTATGTGGTCTAAAATGGGCCAAAGGGAGACCCCCTATTTGAATAAGATTTACTGAAATCAAACTGACCTACCATCCCACCCCTGCAATGTGAACCATAAAATTTCCTAGTGGCCACACTTAAATGTAATAGTTAACATGAATGTTATTTATTTATTTAAAGATTCTGTTTTTAGAGGGGAAGGGAGGGAGGCAGAGAGAGAGAAGCATCTGCGTATGGTTGCCTTTCACCTGACTCCAGCTACAGACCTGGCTTGCAACCTGCTTATGTGCCCTGGCTGGGAATCGAACCAGTGATCTTTGGGTTTGCAGGCCAGTGCCTATCCACTGAGCTACCAGCCAGGGCAAATGTTAATTTTTTTTTTTTTAAAGATTTTTATTTATTATTTCCAGAGAAAGAGAAAGGGAGAGAAGCAGAGAGGGAGAGAGACATCCATGTATGGCTGCCTCTCACTTGCCTCCAGCCACAGACCCGGCTGGAGACCTGGCCTGCAACCTGGCCATGTGCCCTGGCTGGGAACCGAACCAGCGACCTTTGAGTTCGCAGGCCGGTGCCCCATCCACTGCGCTACCAGCCAGGGCAATTTTTTAATTTTTTGTTTCCATTTATGTGAAATATCTAGACTAAGCAAATTTATGGACAGAAGGGTAGATTAGTGTGGCTGCCAAGGGCGGAGGGAAGAGAGAATGTGAGCTTTTTAACCCATATAAACATCAATGAGATATTTAATATTCTCTTTGTTTTAATTTTTCATTCTCTTTAAGTCTTGTCCTGGCTGGTGTGGCTCAGTGGGTTGAGTGCCAGCCTGCAAACCAAAAGGTCACCAGTATGGTTCCCAGTCAGGGCACATGCCTGGCTTATGGACCAGGTACTACCCACTTGGGGGTGTGTGAGAGGCAACCAATCCACGATCCTCTCACAAGTATGATTTTATCTTTCTCTCTCCCTCCCCCCTCTCTAAAAAATAAATAAGTAATAAAATCTTAAAATACAAGTTTAAAAAACAAATTTTGCATTCTTTTTTTGAAGTCTTGAAGTCTGATATGTTACTGTACACATCTTAATTTGGATTAGTGGCTACTGGACAGGGCAGGGTAGCATAAAATCTTTCATTTTGCTTCTTTCCCATGGTCATAATAAAGTTGCTTTTTGCTTCTGTGGGCCATTGTGTCCTTTACCTTTTAGTTCTTCATTGAGCTCCCTTTGTAAGCTAGGTGCATGGGAAATAAGGGTCCCTATGGGACCGTATAGGAAAGGTACATTATCCAGACTTTATAATCAGGACAGCCTTCCTGGAGGAGGCAATAGATTGGGCTGTGAGTTTTCAAGAATGACTTAAAAAAGGTTGCCCAAAAGGCTGCCCTAGGAGAGGGAGGGGGCAAAAGTGGCTCAGAAGGTGTATTTTACTTTAACTTAATGGGTTCTGTTTGCTGACAAGGCTCTCTCCACAAAATGGGTTGGGTTACCAGTCTTCAGTAGATCAGACCTTGTGATGAACCTAAATTGGTGTTTCTCATTCCAGCTGGTGCTGACAAGAAAGCTGAGGCTGGGGCTGGGTCAGCAACTGAATTCCAGTTTGTGAGTATTCATTCCCTGTTCTTGAGGTGTCGCTGGTCGGGCCTTAGCCCTGTAGGGTTCTGCAAGTTGTAGGGATGTAGTACGGTGTGGTGGGTCCCATCCTTCATTCTTCCTCTCCCCCAAAACCACAAATTTCAAATAACATTTTTTTACATTAAGATATTATGGAGACTTTTGTTGTCAATGTATAAATTACTGAAATGAGTCTCATAAGTCAATACTATTATACCTGTAGCATTGTGATCTTTTCTATTTCTTTAGTGATGATCCTAATTCCTTTAGTTTAGTTTCATGAACCAAAATTTAAGGTTGAAAATCCCTGGAGATTGAGTGTTTTAGAACCACAATGGAGTGGAATCGAATCCTCATATCTTTCTTCAGATAGGATGATCTGTGCCCCAGTTTCGTCAGCTATAAAATAGAGGTGATGATTGTAGCTATCTCAAGAAAATTGTGAGATTAGTTAATCCAGATCAAGTACTTGAGTGGGTGCTGGGCTATTAGGCTGGGACAGCAGCTGTCCTGTGACAGGTCTTAGCACAGTGAAAAGGGGGTGTGTATGTATGGCAGATGCAAGATCTTACCCTGTGCTGGTATTTACATATGTATAGATGTGAGTGAGCATACTCTTGAGTGGGTATCCATATTCCCATTTTACAAATGAGGAAACAGGCCTGAAAGGTGAATGTGGCCCTATAATCCAGTAAGGCAAGACTAGAATTTTTGATCTGCACTTGGTGATGGGGACCTCACCAATGATAAGGCCTGCTGTTCCCTGGCTTACTGCTAATGTTGGTATCTTGTGCTTTCTCTTTCAGAGAGGCGGATTTGGTCGTGGACGTGGTCAGCCACCTCAGTAAAGTTGGAGAGATTATTTTGTGTTGAATAAACTTGTGGTCAGAAAATAATGTGTGCCTCTATTTTTGTTTGCATTACGGAGCTTGAATAGAAATGGTCTAAGGGTCAGAATATAAATGGGCAGGATTGGATTGGTTTTGGAAGTTGTCTGGTTCAGGGTTTCTGTAGCGCTGTGGCTTTGCCTTGGGTTCTCTTTGTTCCAGCAGATGCCTCCCTACAGAGTCTTTGTCCACCGTGGTTCCCGCTTCTGTAAAGAAGTTGGAAAGCTGAACATCTTATCAGACAGCCATACTGGCTTAGCACCATGTGGTGGGCAGTTGCTTGCTATTTTGTTGGTCTTGAAACTGATTTTGTGCCTATTTGGGAATATTGAAATGGGAGTTGATGTGCAAGAAAAGACCTGGATATAGCCTGCAGCATCTACTTGTCTTCACCATTGAGAACTTGTAACTGCAATATTTCAAGAAACTGATTTTAAATGCAAATTAAAGGGCAAATGTTCTCAAAAAATAGGGTGTTGAGAAATCCTTTGGGGCCAAGTTCAATTTTGGTACAGGTATGGGAGGAAATTTGATGGGACCGTTTCTGTGATCCTGCCTTACAAACACCATATACCTGGCAGAGTCAAGAAGAGCAGACATAAGCTGCAGGCAGATTTGCTGAGTGAGATATTTTCGTTGGCTTTGCTTGCAAATCAAACCATGACAAGATGGTTGCCGTATAATGTGTTTCCTTCCTAAGTAGAGGTCAAAGCTTTTGAGGCAGCAGCTCTGGGCCAGCCAGCAAAACTGGTAGCTAATAGAAGTGGACCTCCTTAAGGGGTACTGGGGCTTGGGGATCATATTTGTGGGGTACTGTGAGCCATTAATTATATGAAGCTGGGTAATAGACAAGTGAGATTGTCAAAAATGCTATTACACACTGGTTTTAGCCACTTCAAACTTGATAGGCAGTTGTAATTTAGGCCACAAGGTGGCAGCCAACAGCAATTCTAACTCCGCTTAGTCCTGGGAGAAAGCTTTGGAATCTGAACCGCCAATAAGTAGAAGCTTGCTTTGACAGAAAGAGGTTTTGTTTGGGGAAGCTGTTTCAGTGCTTCCTTGCCAAAGGTTGCTTTCTATCCAATTTTACTGCTGGCTCAAGTGATGTCAAGTGGCTTGCCCGTGTTCACACGCCTTGTGATTGTTTAACCTGGATTCCACTGTGAAACGTGTTTCACATCAAGGCCAGCAAGCAAGTAAGATGGGTTTTCTTTAGAGCCTTGGTGATTTTCTAGCACTAAAACTTGCCTTTTTCAACTATGGCTCTTTGCCAACCTCTTTCCTCATGTTTTCAGTTAATTCCAGAATGTGTTCTAAGAGCACCCATGGATGCTGGAAAAACGAAGAATCTACAATACAAGGTGAAGGTAGGGTCTGTGGATAAGAACATGTAGGTGGTGGTGGCTTTTTTTGCCTGCCAGCCTCTGCTTCTCCTTGGTAGATTGACCCCTGCCAATCAATAGCTGTTCAGGGATCAGTGTCCCAGTGTCCCTGGGAAGAAGCTTTGAAAGTGGCCAGGAACCTCACCATCTAGGAAAACAAAACCAAAGCTCTACCTTGAATCCATGCTAAATACAAGTATTGTAATGTTCAGACTGAATTCTAAGGAAGATAGGGCAGGGCAGTGAGTGAAGGCTGAAGTAATGGGGTTGAGAATGTTGGGGAGGAGAGATACCAGCCAGGGCATCTTAAAAAGGTCTCATTGAAAAATAGACAGTGTCCGGTTATGAAGCTGATGCCAGAATTTTTGTTTGTTTGATTTTAGTATAACTAAGGAAAATAGCCCTGGCTGGAGGCATAGTGGATAAGGTGCCAGCCAGTGAACCCAAAGGTTGCCGGTTTGATTCCCAGCCAGGGCACATAAGCAGGTTGCAAGCCAGGTCTCCAGCCAGGTCTGTAGCTGGAGGCAGGTGAAAGGCAACTATACGTGATGTTTCTTCCCCTCTCTGCCTCTCTCCCTTCCCCTCTCTCTGAAAAATAATAAACACACACACATACGCACACACACACGTATACATATATATATATACATATACACGCACACACACACACACACATATATGTATATTTGCTATTAGAAGTGCCCGAGGAAATCATTTGGGGTGGGTGGGTTACGAGCACCCATCTGCTTGGGCACATCATTGAACAATGTTGGTCTCCAGGCCCATATCTACCAGCTAATCCTCACCTCTACTACTGCCAACAAAAAAGACGTCTAAGGCTTCTAAAGGGAATTTTGGAAACTAACAGCTGAAGATGCATTTTTCTAATTTAACAAACTTCCCAGTATGAACACAAATCCCCTTTCCCTGAAGAATACAGTCCCCTTATATTAGTGCCAATAACAGCTTTAAGTTAGTGATTCTTGAAGCCCTATTTCTACTTACGTTTTTTACTTACTGATTTTAGAGAGAGGGAGAGATAAACATGATTTGTTTCACTTATTTATGCATTAATTGGATTATTTTAAAAGTATATTTTACTGATTATGCTGTTACAGTTGTCCCAATTTTTTCCCTTTAATCGCCTCCACTCAGTACCCTCCTTCCCTCTGGCAGTTCGCTGCCCCCCTTAGTTCAAGTCCTGAGCAGATGTGTAAGTTCTTGGGCTTAACCCTTTGCTATACTGTTCTTAACATCCCCCTATTTTGTACTTAATCAATCATGCTTCTTTATTCCTGCACCATTTCCCCCGTTCTTCCCCATCCCCCTTCCAGCTGACAGCCCTTCAAATGATCACCATATCTATGAATCTGTTCCTATTCTGGTTGTTTATTATTTGTTTTTATTTTTATTTATTTATTTTTATTATTTATTTTTTAAAGATTTTATTATTTTTAGAGAGGGGAAGGGAGGAAGGCAGAGAGGGAGAGAAACATCAATGTATGGTTACCTTTCACCTGCTTCCAGCCACAGACCTGGCTGGAGACCTGGCTTGTAACCTGGTTACGTTCCCCTGGCTGGGGAATCAAACCAGTGAGTTTGGGTTTGCAGGCTGGCACCTTTCCACTGAGCCACCAGCCAGGGCTGTTTTTATTTTTTTAGAGTCAGTTTGTTGATACTTAGGAGTTTGTTGGCATTTTAATGTTCATAGGTTTGATCTTTTTCTTTAACATTTCACATAATGGCTTTATGATGATGAACTCCTTTAGCTTTACCTTGTCTGGGAAAGCTTTTATCTGCCCTTCCATTCTAAATGATAGCTTTCTGAATAGAGTAGTCTTAGTTGTAGGTCCTTGTTTTTCATCACTTTGCATACTTCTTGCCTGCAAAGTTCCTTTTGAGAAATCAGCTAACAAGTCTTATTAGTTTGTTAGCTAATAAGGAACCCCTTTGTAGGTAACTTTATTCTTTTCCCTTGGTGCTTTTAACCTTTGGCATTTTAATTATGTGTTTTGGCGTGGTCTGATTTGAGTCTAGCTTGTTTGGGATTCTGCTTCCTAGACTTGTATGTCTATTTCCTTCACCAAATTAGGGAAGTTGTCCTTCATTATTTATCACATAAGTTTTCAACTTCTTGCTCTTGCTCTTCCTCTACTTCTGGCACCCCTATGATTCAGGTGTTGGTATGTTTAAAGTTGTTCCAGAGGTTCCAAAGCTGCTCATTTTTTTCGATTCTTGTTTCTTCATTCTTTACTAGTTGACTGTTTCTTATGTTCCAAATTGTTGATTTGAACCCCGGCTTCCTTCCCTTCACCATTGGTTTCATATGGGTTTTTCTTCATTTCACTTAGCATAGCCTTCACTTCTTCCCTTATGTGTTTGCCATATTCAGTCATATCTGTCAAGTCTGTGAGCATCTTTATCACCAGTGTTTTGAACTCTGCATCTGTTAGGTTGGCTATCTCCTTGTCGCTTAAAGGTTCTCCCACTGGAACCTTTATCTGCTCTCTCTTGTGGGCTATACTTCTCTGTCTCCTCAACTCGACTGCCCCCTGTCTTTGTCTGTAGCTGTCTGTAACAGTAGCTCCTGTTACGTTGTAAGGGGTGGAGCTCTAGGTATTCATCAGTGTGGTGCAACCTGTTTCACCACGGTTTAGTGCTATATGTGGTGGAGGGGTCTGAGAGGGAACAATGCTGCCTGTTAGCACTTGCCCCTATTTCAGGCACTTCTCCCACTTCCCATTTGGGACTGGAGCCCCTTTAGCGGTTGTCCTGGTGATGGTTCCCAGAGTGGGTAGGTTTGTGTACATTCTAAGACCATAGAGGCCCTCTGTAGGGACCAGCAGTTTATTCCTAGGCCCCAACTCCCACTGGTTTTCATAGCAAGAAGCAATGAGGCTTTAGTTTCCCATCACTGGAACCATGAGTTGCACATTCTGGTCTCAAGCTGGGATTGCTCCCCAGGTGTCCCTCCCAACTTTTATAACGTGTGATTGCATTGTCCCAGGGCCAGCCACAGCCACTCCCTTGCTGCTGCTGCCGCTGCCACCGCTGCTACCACCACCACTGTCACCACAGTGCATCCTCTCCTCCCCAGCTCTACCCCTCCTAGCTGTCTGGATGAATATTACTTCTTTATATCCTTGTTGGACCTCCATGTGGTTAAATTTTCTGGTAGTTCTGGCTGTTTTTGGTTTTGAGGTAGTTGTATTTCTTCTTATGATTGTGGAGGGTGGTGAAGCGTGTCTACCTATGCTATCTTGGCTGATGGCATCCTCATTGGATGATGTCTTGTATGTGCTCTGACCAGGATTGAACCTGAAACCTTGGCATATTAGGATGATGCTCTAACTAACTGAGCTACCTGGCCAGGGCAGATCTTGTTTTGATTAATTTAGTAGACCTTCAAAAAGCAGATACTAGCCCTGGTCAGTTTGGCTCAGGGAGTAGTCCTATAAACCAAAAGGTCACCGGTTCGATTCCTGGTCAGGGCACGTGCCCGGGTTGCAGATTTGGCCCTAACTAGGGGCCAGGAGGCAATTGATCAATATTCCTCTTTTGGATTGATGTTTCCTTCTCTCTCTTCTTTTCCCTCTCTCTAAGGTTGATAAGCATGTCCTGGGTAAGGATTTAAATAAATAACAGCTACTATATGCCTATGTTAGAAGCTGGGAGAGAAAAGATATTTTTGAGAAGGATATATCTTCTAGCCCTGAAGACATGGAGATCTACTAGCACATTCCCTGTATGAGTACCTGGCATGGGCCTTCAGTAGGGCAGTGATGGCCTTTTAGGCAAGGAATTCTCCATTTCTACCCTTGGCTCCAGACGCCAGGCCTGTTCTCCAAGGCCTGCAAGGGAATGCCTGTTCTCCAAGGGAATGCAGCAGTAGTAGCCCCACAGCAATGCAGAGGTGGGGGCTACTGCCACTTCTGCTTTAAAGCTGAACCCTGGCCCTGGCTGGTGGCACAGTGGATAAGACGCTGGCCTGCGAACCCAAAGGTCGCTAGTTTGATTCCCAGCCAGGGCACATAACCAGGTTGCAAGCCAGGTCTCCAGCCAGGTCCGTAGCTGGAGGCAGGTTAAAGGCAACCACACATTGATGTTTCTCTCCCTCTCTTCCTCTCTCCCTCCCCCTCTCTCTGAAAAATAATAAATAAAATCTTAAACAAAACAAAACAAAATTGAACCCTTAGGCCCTGGCTGGTGGCTCACTGAATAAGGCACCAGCTTGTGAACCCAAAGGTCACTGGTTCAATTCCCAGCCAGGGCACATAACCAGGTTGCAAGCCAGGTCTCCAGCCAGGTCCATAGCTGGAGGCAGATAAAACACAACCAAATGTTGATATTTCTCTCCTTTTCTTCCTCTCTTGCTGCCCTTTTCTCTAAGAATAATGAATAAATTCTTTTAAAAAAAAAAAGCTGAACCCTTAGAATGGATTTATTAGTCCTTTCACTTCTTACACCTGGGAGGAGTGAGATGGGAGAAGGGAGCCTTGTTAGCATTAATGAGTACAACTGTTGCAAAGCCCACAGATGAGGGAGACCCTGGTTTAATCACTTCATCCTGGGATAAGGTTTGACTTAAGTTTTCAAGGAGTGTAAAGCACTCTTGGCTCCCAGAGGCAGGATCAGTAACACATGAGAGATGGCCTTTTTGGTTAGGTTTTCAGAACAAAGACTTGATCTTAGGATGCTGTGGAGGGAAGCTGGTAGCCTGTGGACAAGAAGTGACTGGGATAGGGTGAGGGCAGAAGTGTAACAGATCGTCCTGCTTAATCCTCCCTCCTTCACTTTACCTCAGACTGCCATTAACTTCCCCAAAACCAATGCCTTCCCGAAGAGGTAGTGTTGCCTCTCTTCCAACCACTCTCCATGACACAGCCAAGAATTTTTTAAAACACAAATGTGAACAAGGTATTCCCCAGCTTCAAGTCCTCCAAGAGCTCTGTATTGCCTTCTGGAGTCTTCTAGAATCAAGGCAAATTAAAAACTCCTTTCATGGCCCAACAGGTTCATGACAGCTTCCCATCTGCCTATCAAAACAAGGCTCCAAATCCAGACTCCTGCTAACCTGGTTCATTCCGCTCTTTCTCAGCTTAAAACATTTATACATGTAGTGTTCCTTTTACAGGGAAACTCCCACCTCCCACCCACATATATGGAGGCTCTTATCCATTCTTTATTCAGATTAGTATCACTTATAAGAAGCTTTTGCTGACAGAACCACACCTACTTCCAAGTCATGTTAGATGACCCCCTAGATAGGGCCTGCAACTTCTGAGCTTTAGCAGGCTGCATGGGAACTAATGGACACCTATCCATTTCCTCTCTGACACTGAGCCTTGCTCTGGGGGCCTACTCAGCGCCTCACATGCAGTAGCTCCTTTGTCATTGTTAGCTGCATCAGAGATGCTCTGTAAGGAGTTGTTTTTGAGATGCTGTCCCCATCTATGGAAAGAACACTTGTGAAAAAAAAAATCTACAGGTCTAAATTGGGAACGCAAAAGTAACTGAGATGCATGTTTGCTATGGAACTTCTTCTAGAATTGGAAATGGCAGACCGAGAAACGTACGCTGAGTGTGGTACGTGGCCTGGTGGCTATAGCCGAAGTTTTATTGGTAATATCTGGGAAAGAATGGAGCAAATGTTATCCAGGAAAGGCCTTCCATAGTGGGTCACTGTGACCATCTGAGCTTAATCTGAACAATTTGGGCTAAAATAGCATGAAGCAATAATGATGGCTGGCCCAAGAGTTTGTATTATTTTTACTTTTATTTTTTCACAAAATATTGAAGTATAATTCACAAAATAAAATACACATATTTCAAGTTTACGATTTGATAAATTCTGACATATGTATACACCCATTAAATCAAGATAATGAATATATTTATCACTCCAAAAGTTTTTTTCTTAGTTTGTAATTGCTCACCCACCCCCATCCCCATCAACAGGCAAAACCAGTTAACTGGTTTCTGTATAGCTTACCTGCATTTTCTGTAGTTTTATAAAAATTGATTTATACAGTATGCAGTCTATAGCCTGGCTGTTTTCACTTGTGTCAATATTGTTGCATGTATCAATAGTTCCTTTTTATTGCTGAGTAGTATTCCACTGTATGGATTTACCAGATTTTTATCCATGTATGTGTTGGTGGGCATTTGGGTTGTTTCTAGTTTTGGGTTGTTGTGACTAATGCTGCTGCTATAAGCATTCCTTTGCAAGGCTTAGTGTGGGCATGTATTTTCATTTCTCTTGGTTATATACCTAGGAATGGAGTTGTTGGGTCATAGGTAACTCGATGGTTAATATTTTGAGGAACTGCCAAACTTTCTAAAGTGGCTATAACATTTTGTATTCCCACCAGCAGTGTATGAGTCTCATTTCCCCCATCTTCCCCAATGATCTCTTTAGTCTTTTTATGTTAGCTACTCTAATAGGTGTGAAGAATTTGAATTTTGTCCTTGGATGATATTGAGCCAATTAACAAAATAAAGGTGAGGAATGGCATCACCAGGAGTGCTGGCTGATAAAAGTACTTGAACCCCCACTGTAGGAAGCAATAACCTGAATTTGGGTCTGTGCAGTGACCACACTGGGCACTGAGTGGTCATGGGTAAACCACTCAGTCAATAGTGACCACAATACACATTCAGCCTGCTAACGGGAAAGGGAGCAGGGAAATCCATCACTTGATTGCTCAGTTTTAGAAAGGAAAAGAGGACAGAATGAGGGCATTAAGGGGGAGAAATGAAAAGAATTGTTTTAAAAGTTACAGCCAAGAAAGTCTGGAGCCTGTTTCTATTTAAAAGTGTTTTATTGGAAACCCCTGATAAATGCATGGCGCACGTCCAAAAGAACAGCCACTTCAAAAATAAGCCCTGCATGTTTTACTGACATCAAAGAGGCCATTGTGAGGAAAATGACATCCTTAAAATTAGTAAATATTAAATGGGAGAGGTTACTCAAGCTGAAGGAATAAGATCTCAAAACAGCAACATTTACAAATGATACAAATCAAATGACATTTAAAAATTCTAAAATGTACCAGCAAGAACTGGCAAATAAATAGGTCTAGTTTATTTAGGTGCATAAAGAACAGGAGGTCAGTTTGAAACTCTAGGGGGCATCAATTCATTGATGTGCAAAAACGGGTATCTAGATGAACAGTCAACTGATTGACATCTTTTCCTCCATCATGCAGAGACTTTACTTTTCATTAAAAATTTAAAAAATATTTTAAAGATTTTTTAATTTATTATTTTTAGAGAGAGGGGAAGGGAGAGAGGCAGAGAGGGATAGGCATCAATGTATGGTTGCTTTTTTCACCTGCCTCCAGCTACGGACCTGGCTGGAGACCTGGCTTGCAACCTGGTTATGTGCCCTGGCTGGGGAATCGAACCAGTGATCTTTGGGTTCTCAGACTGGCACCTTATCCACTGTGCCACCAGCCAAGGCTCCATTAAAATTTTTTGAGCACTGGCTGGTGTGGCTTAGTGGATTGGTGCCGACCTGTGAACCCAAAGATCACTGATTTGATTCCCCAGTCAAAGCACTTAACCAGGCCTCCAGCCAGGTCCGTAGCTGGAGGCAGGTGAAAGGCAACCATGCATTGATGCTTCTCTCCCTTTCTTCCTCCCTCCCTGCCCTTCTCTCTCAAAATAATAAATAAAATCTTTTAAAACATTTTTTATGAATGTATTATTTCAAGCAAACAATAATTAAACATAAGAGTATAACAAATCACCACGGCCCTGGCTGGTGACACAGTGGGTAAGGCGCCGGCCTGTGAATCCAGAGATCGCTGGTTCAATTCCCAGCCAGGGCACGTAACCAGGTTGCAAGCCAAGTCTCCAGCCAGGTCTGTAGCTGGAGGCAGGTGAAAGGCAACCATAGTTGGATGTTTCTCTCTCTGCCTCTCTCCCTTCCCCTCTCTCTGAAAAATAATAAATAAAATCTTTAAAAAATAAATCATCATATGCCCACTACCAAGCTTTAATGACCATCAATGCTCTGCCCCTTTTGTTACATTGATACCTACACCCAGTTCTTTCTCCTAACACGATTATTTTTCTTCTTTTTAAAAAATGTATATTTTAAATTTATTTTTTAATTCATTATTTTTTAGAGAGAAGAGCAAGAAGGGAGGAAGAAAGTGAGACAAGCATCAATGTATGGTTGCCTTTCATCTGCCTCCAGCTACAGACCTGGCTGGAGACCTGGATTGCAACCTGATTATGTGCCCTGACTGGGAATCGAACCAGCAACGTTTGGGTTCACAGGCTGGCGCCAGTCCACTGAGCCACATCAGCCAGGGCTTGATTACTTTTCTTAAAGTCAGGTTTATTGCTCTGGCTGGTGTGACTTGGTTGGAGTGTCATGCCATAAACTGAAAGATTGTAGGTTCAATTTCTGGTCAGAGCACATGCCTAGGTTGAGGGTTCAATCCAAATTAGGGTGTATCTCATATTGATCTTTCTCTCCTTTTCTCTAAAATCAATGTCCTGGGGGCTGTGTCAGGTGTAGGCAGCCCTTAGGAAGTGCGGAGTGCCTGGGCACTGGCGGCTTCGGAAATGTCTGCGTGTACCAGCATCGGGAACTTGATCTCAAAATAGCAATTAAGTCTTGTCACCTAGAGCTGAGTACCAAAAACAGAATGATGGTGCCATGAAATCCAGATCATGAAAAAGTTGAACTCCAATGTTGTAAAGGCTTGTCATGTTCCTGAGGAATTGAATTTTTTGATTACGATGTATCTCTTTAAGCAATGGAATACTCTTCTGGAGGAGATCCCTGGGAGCTACTCAATAAACCAGAAAATTGCTGTGGACTTTAAAAAGCCAGATACTTTCTTTTTTAAATTATTTTTAGAGAGAGGGGAAGGGAGAGAGGGAAAAGGAGAGAAGGAGAGAAACATCAATGTGTGGTTGCCTTTCACCTGTCTCCGGCTACAGACCTGGCTGGAGACCTGGCTTGCAGCATAGCTGGGAATCGAACTAGTGACCTTTTGGTTTGCAGGCCAGTGCCGTATCCACTGTGCCAGCAGCCAGGGTTCAGGTACTTTTTTTTTTTTTTTTTCAAATAAAATTATTCTTTAAAATCTTTATTTCAGATGCCTGTTTTAACAATATTGAAATATTGGTTTCTCGTGCATGCACTCACTCTTTTCATATATTTAAAATATGAAATGGTGGATGACTGTTACAAATTCTGATTGAAACTTGCAACAAAATTCTTTAAGAATAAGACAAAAGATTTAAGTATTACATTACATTTCTAGCACAAATAAAACACAAGAATAGTGGTGATATTACTAGTCAGACTAGGCTTTCCCCACCTTAATGTTCCCTCCCAATTAAAATCTTAAAAAGTATTCATTATAAATTGGAAGTACAAAATTCTTAGAAAATAACTGGACAATGAGTTGCATGATTCTTCTTATAGGTACAATTTACTCTGCAGCAGCCTGTAAGCCATTGAAAAAGTAACTCCATATCCAACAAAGAAACCCAAAGCTCGATTTGGCTGGGGAAGGGGTAACAAATACGCAATCGTGTGGTAGAGGCGAGCTCCGACAAAGAGTCTGAAGTGCAGGATAGCTGTAAAGAGATCTGGACCACTCAAGGAGTACAGAAGGCCAATGCCAAGAAATGGCACAATATTTTCAATGTCATTCAGATGGGCCCTTCGTACGCGTTCTACACTGTCATCCACCCGGAGATATTTCTTGGTATTTTCTCCTTTGCTAAGGCTTGCACAGTCTTCTGGGTTGGCAAAAACCTTTCTTGTCAATCTATAGAATGCAGTTATAACACTCATCAGCATCATTTTTAAAAGAACAATCGTTGCATAGGAGGCAAAGGCCATGGATACTTTATTTTCCATTAGCTGGGTAATGTCACCCATTTTCTCCGCTTTCATCGTGGATCGCAGCAGGAGCGAGGCAGCTCGTCAGTCCCAGGCTGGCAGGTCGCTGAATTGCAGGACTCGCACCACTGGCGGATCGGACCTTCAGGTACTTTCTTTACTGAGCGATATAGGGTCTGGGATCTGATATTTGCATGGAAACAAGATTATACATTGTGATCTAAAACCTGAAAACAGTTCTCCAGGATGTTGGTGGAAAGATCATACATAAATAATGGATTTGGGATATACCAAAGATGTTGATCAAGGAAGTCTGTGTACATCTTTTGTGGGAACATTGCAGGATCTGGCCCTAGAGCTCTTTAAGAATAAGCCTTACACAGCCACTGTTGATTATTGGAGCTTTGGGACCATGATGTTTGAATGTATTGCTGGATAGGCCTTTTTTCACATGTCTCCAGCCATTTACCTGACATGAGAAGATTAAGAAGGGGGATCCCAAGTGTATATTTGCATGTGAAGAGGTGACAGGAGAAGTTCAGTTTAGTAGTTATTTACCTCAACCAAACAACTTTTGTAGTTCAATAGTAGAACCCATGGAAAACTGGCTACAGTTGATGCTGAATTGGGATCCTAAGCAAAGAGGAGGACCTGTTGATCTTACTTCAAAGCAGCTAAGATGTTTTGTATTAATAGATCACATTCTGAATTTGAGGATAGTATACACCCTAAATATTACTCCTTCAAAGATAATTTCTTTTGTTACCACCTGATGAAAATCTTCATTCACTGCAGTCTCGTATTAAGCGTGAAACTGGAACACATAAGTACTGCTACTCAAGAGCTTCTTTCAGAGACAGGAATTTCTCTTGATCCTCTCAATGTATGCTACATGGCATAAAAGGCTGTGATAGCTATATGGTTTATTTGTTTGATAAGAGGAAGATTAAAGTTTATCTGACTGTGTAAATTGTATGTACAGGACAGCAAAATGCAGTTCCCAATTATACAGCTGCATTAAGTATGGGCTAAATTGGTGCGCTATGTCTCTGGGCTGAAAGAAGACTACAGCAGGCTCTTTCAGAGCCAAAGAGCAGCAATGTTAAGTCTTAGATATAATACTAACTTGACAAAAATGAAGAATCCTTTGGTCTCAGCATCTCAGCACCTGAAGGCTAAACTGGAGTTTTTTTTTTTTTTCGTAAAAGCATTCAACTTGACTTGGAAAGATACAGTGAGCAGATGACTTACAGGATATCCTCAGAAAAAAAATGTTAAAAACATGGAAGGAAATGGAAGAAAAGGCTATCCACTATGCTGAGTAGGTGTCATTGGATACCTGAAGGATCAGATCTTGTGCCTGCACACTGACATCATGGAGCTACAGAAAAGGCCTATGGAAGACATCAGGGAGACTTGATGGAATCCCTGGAATAGCGTGCCATTGATCTATATAAGCAGTTAAAGAACAGACCTTCAGATCACTCCTACAGTGACAGCATGGAGATGGTGAAGATCATTACACATACCTTGCAGAGACAGGACCCGGTTCTGAAGGAGCTGTTTGGTCATCTGAGCAAATTGTTGAGCTGTAAGCAGATTATTGGCATACTGCCTAAGATGGAAATAGCCCTCAGTAACATCAAAGAAGCTGACAATACTGTCATGTTTATGCAGGGAAAAAGGCAGAAAGAAATATAGCATCTCCTTAAAATTGCCTGTTTGCCCTGGCTGGTGGCACAGTGGATAAGGTGCCTGCCTGTGAACCTATAGGTTACTCGTTCGATTCCCAGCCAGGGCACATAACCAGGTTGCAATCCAGGTCTCCAGCCAGGTCTGTAGCTGGAGGCAGGTGAAAGGCAACCATACATCGATATTTCTCTCCCTCTCTGCCTCTCTTCCTTCCCCTCTCTCTGAAAAATAATAAATAAAATCTTTTTTTTTAATTGCTTATTTGGCTCAGTCCTCTCTCTGTAGGATGCAGTCTAGAAGGCACAGTAACTACCCCTCAGGCATCAGCATGACCACCCCCAACTCCAGTAGAAAGTGAACATCCTCTGTCATGTGTGGTAACTCCTCAAGATGAAAAGACTTTGGCACGAATGATAGAAGAAAATTTGAATTGTCTTGGCCACTTAAGCACTAGTATTCATGAAGTAAATGAGGAACAGCAGTAGGATGACAAATCTTGATTGGAGTTGGTTAACAGAATGACTTGCCACTTATTCAGTCCTTAAACCAATGGAAGTTGTTGCTGCAAATGTTCAAAATTTGTTTTCTCCCATGAAACCATTCTTCAGATACCACCGATTGAAAGAAATAGCTATGATAAAAAATTCATGGTTTGCCCTGGCTGGTGGCTGGCTGCTCAGTGGATAGGCACCAGCTTGTGAACTCAAAGGTCACTGGTTCGATTCCCAGCCAGGGCACATAACCAGGTTGCAAGCCAGGTCTCCAGCCAGGTCTGTAGCTGGAGGCAGGTGAAAGGCAACTGTACATTGATGTTTCTCTTACTCTCTGGCTCCCTCCCTTCTTCGCTCTCTCTAAAGATAATAAATAAAATCTTCTTTAAAAATTAATGGTTTTATAAGGGTAGTACTTTGTATTTAGGTAATTTTAACCCCTGAACAGATAGAATGTCATGTCTGTGAAGTTGTTTAAATACTGAAGCTAGTTAGGAGCATCATTGCAATTTATTGACTTTAAATTTGGTGAAACAGTACTTATTTAACTGACTAAAAATACTTTTTAACTTTTTGGCATAAGGTCAGAAGTAATATATATCAAGAAGGAAACCTCCACTGACACATGTTCCAAATAAATGTTGTCTGCCTGTGTTTCTGTGGCAGAGACTGCTCACAAGTGAACTTGCACTTGGAGAATAAACCCTACCTCTTCATGGTGCACTCAACAAAGCTCTTTCTGGCATCGTAAGGAGTTGGGTCAATTCCATTTTCAATTTTATTGCACACTTGACAATATTCCTTTCCTACAGAAGGGACTCTGCATATGTGCTTTCAATACCAGTGGGCTGTCACAAGTGTGCTATGTGTGTATGTGTTTAAGATGTACATTTAGTAATATCAAAGAGAAGATGTCTATTAATTTATAATGTATTTGAAAGCAATTTGTTTTTTCAGTTTTAAAAATAGGCCATTTGTTTCAGGAATCTTTCATGTCTTGTCATACAAAAACATAAAGATTTGCACACCCTTACCTGTAATTCCAAAATTCAGAAACTCTGAAAACAAGGTTTTTCATAAGCTTGGTGACAAAGCTCATCTGTTTGCACATCTAATCTGAACTAATAATTGAATTTACTTATCCCATTTAGTGTGAATATTCACTTATTTTGCTGCAGAAATGTTAACATGTTTGATTATTTGAGGTGGGAGGGGAAGGCTGCGGCCACAGACCCTGCGGGGTTTTATGCAGTATGGTATGTGCACTGAATTACCTTTTTAAAATCTAAAAACTTCATAATTCTGAAACATCTGGTTGTGACAATTTCAGATAAAGGATTGTGGATCTATCAGCTGTTAAGTAATTTAGAAGATACTTGTTTTTAAAAATGTGAAATGCTTTTGTATTATAGACAGGTTTTCACTTTGTGTATTAAATGATTTTTAAATTAAAAAAATTTGGCCCTGGCTGGTGGCTCAGTGGATAGGCACCGGCTCTCCAAAGGTCACTTGTTCAATTCCCAGTCAGGGCATGTAACTAGGTTGCAAGCCAGGTCCCCACCCAGGTCTGTAGCTGGAGGCAGGTGAAAAGCAACCATACATTGCATTGATGTTTCTCTCTCTTTCTTCCTCCCTCCCTGCCCTTCTCCCTAAAAATAACAAATAAAATTTTAAAAAATTTACATGCAATAAAATTCATTCTTTTTAGGAATACAGTTCTGAGTTTTTGATAAACAGATATAGTTATTTATATATCTACACTACAACAAAGCTATGGAACCTTTTCATCACCCTAAAAAGTTCCCATGCTGTCGTTTGTGGTCATTAATAATCTGGTAACCACTGTTCTTGGTACCTATAATTTTGCCTTTTCCAGAGTATCAGATAAATGGGACCATACACTATGATTTCTTTTGTGTCTCACTTCTTTGTTCTGCATAATATTTTGAGATTCTTCTACAATGTTGCATGTATCAGTAGTTCCCTTTTTTGCTGCATAGTCCGTTGTGCAGCTATACTATAGTTTGTTTATTCATTTTTATTTTTTTATACAGGCATTTAGGATAAAATTGACATTGAAATATGCAAATCAACTCCACCTTTTTTTCTTTTCCAAAAGTTTTAAGGTTTTATTTATTTTTAGAAACAGGGTATGCAAGAGAGAAAGAAAGGGAGAGAAACATCAATGTGCTGATAAGCTGCTTCTTGCAGGCTACCAACTGGGAATCCAGCTGGTGACCTTTTGCTTTGCAGGACAACACCCAACCTACTGAGCCACATTGGTTAGGGTTAACCCTATCCTTTTTTTTTTTTTTAAGATTTTATTTATTCTTTTTAGAGAGAGGGAAAGGGAGAGAGGCAGAGAGGGAGAGAGACATCAAGGTATGGTTGCCTCTCACCAGCCTCCAGCAACAGACCTGGCTGGAGACCTGGCCTGTAACCTCCTTATGTGCCCTGGCTGGGAATCGAACCAGTGACCTTTGTGTTGCAGGCTGGTGCCTTATCCAATGTGCCACCAGCCAGGGCAACCCTACCTTTTGAGGAATGGATGTGACTCACACCTCTGAGAAATAGATAAACAGCCCCTGATATCCAGGAACTGGCCTGACCCTTACAGCTAGGCCTTGGCATGCTTGAAGTTAGCCTGGTGCTCACAGTGAGGCCTGTCATTTTCCTGTTAGGCATAAACATTGTAATCAAACATCAGACTCAGACAAAGTCATTTTGTAACTGATAAAGTAGGCAAAAATCAAGACTACTTTATAATCTTATCTAAGTACAGACAAATAAGTCTACTGGGCAAACCACTAAAATGTAAAACAATGCCTTCTCCCAGCTAATGAGTTACTGCTGCTACTCTACTAGTTAAAGCGTTAGCCATGTCCATTCCTCCCTCCTTCTAAGGAAGATTTTTAAAGATACACAGTCATCTGCTTCCTGATAGCATCCAATCCAGAGCAAAGCCCTACTTTCTTAACACCTCCCCAAAATCACTTAACACAAATCCTAAAATAGCTCATCCTTTAAAAAAATTAATTTAGATTTATAATGGAACACAAGATAGTCTATTAGGGTAGAAACCTACTATCTTCTCAGATTGCCAACCATCTGAATAAAATGCCCATAAAGATTCAAAAAAGTTTACAGTCGTCCCATAGCTCTCCCCTGCCCCACCCTCCCTGTCATCTCTCCCACAGTCAAAAGCGTATGTTGTCCATGTTCATGAGTCATTTATACTAGTTTCCTGACTAAACTTTCCCCCTACTTCCCTCCTTTCTCCCTCTCCCCTCTGGTCACTGTCAGTTTGCTCCTTATTTCCATGCCTCTGGTTCTATTTTTGTTTCTTTGTTTTGTTCATTACTTTCCTGGTGAGATCATATGGTATTTGGCTTTTGCTGCCTGGATTATTTTACTAAGCCTAATACTCTCTAGTTCCATACATGCTGTTGCAAAGGCAGGAGTTCCTTCTTTCTTTCTGCTGTGTAGTATTCGATTGTGTAAATGAACCACAGTTTTTTGATCCATTCATCCAGTGATGGGCACTTTCTAGTACTTGACTATTATAAATAGTGCTATGAACATAGGAGTGCATAGGTTCCTCTGAATTGGTGTTTCAGGATTCTTCAGCTATAATCCTAGCAGTAGAATCGCTGGATCAAAAAGCAGTTCCAGGGGTTGATATGGTAATGAAAACTACTGCCCACCCTGGCTATGTTACTCTTTTTTTTCTCCTACCTAGTCATTTTCTCATTTTCTCATTGTATATTCTGTTTCTGTGGTTTAAATTTTTAATAAAAATAAAATCTAAATACTGGTTAAAAAAAAAAAAGCAGTTCCATTTTTAGTGTTTTGAGGAAATTCCGTATTATTTTCCATAGTGGTTGCACCAGTCTGCATTCCCACCAGCAGTGGGAATGGGGTTCCCTGTTTTCATAGCCTCACCAGCACTTGTTTGTTGAGTTCTTTTCTTATTTATTTTTATTTTTATTTTTAAAAAAAAAGTTTTTCTTGATTATGCTGTTATAGTTGTCCCAATTTCTTTTCCCTTTGCTCCCCTCTGCCCAGCACCCACTCCGTCCAGCACTCCTACCCCCCCTTAGTTCATGACCATGGGTCATGCATGTAAGTTCTTTGGCTTTACCTTTGCCTGAACTATTGTTGGTTGATTTTTTTTTCTTTTATTTAAAGATTTTTATTTATTATTTTTAGAGAGAGGGGAAGGGAGAGAGACAGAGAGGGAGAGAGACATCAATGTATAGTTGCCTTTCACCTGCCTCCAGCCACAGAGCTGGCTGGAGACCTTGCTTACAACCTGGTTATGTGCCCTGGCTGGGAATCAAACCAGTGACCTTGGGGTTCCCAGGTCAGCACCGTATCCACTCTGCCACCAACCAGGGCTGTTGGTTGATTTTTTTTTTTTTTTTTTCCAGTTCAGCTTGGTGGTTTCCTCTTTATTGATGTGCCTCCTACCTTTCCCTGACAATTTCAGTCCCTTCCGTCTACCTCAAAAAAAGGTAGTGAAAGGAAAAGATTGCTGGGGTTCTGAGTCCCTTGGCAGTTGGAAAGGGAATAGAAACCAAAACAATCATTGGATGTGACAGAGATGGTCGATCAAGAATTGTAAAGCAAAGTGGAAAAGGTGGTAAAGAAAGGGAAAGGAAGGAGAAAGAAGAGGTCCTAGAGGCCATCTTCCCCATTAACCCTCCTGGTAAGAGGTTCTGGAAAAGAGCCTCAAACATTAGGAAGTGCAGGTCCTGAAGGGAGGAGGTCAAGGAAGAGAGGGCCACGTCTCTCTTTGTTGAATGGGACCCCCCACCACAGGCGCAGCAGCTTCACAGGCCGTAGACACTTTCATCACTGTAGGCAATGTACAGAAAGAAGTCTTCTTCATGGTGTTCCTGGTATAGTTGACCCATCGTGGCACTGGTGGGTGGAATGACATTGTTGACAAAGAAAAACAAGGCATCCTCAGCTCGGAGATGAATTCGTTTTCGGATCAAGAAATAGAACTGACCAACTGTGAGATCAGAAGGCACCAGGTATTTCTTTTTGTCCAGGTCTCCTATCTGAGCTTTGGGAGCCTTTTCTACTATCACCGGGACCCGGTCCGGGTATTTCTTTCGGATCTTCTTGCCCTCAGAGCCGGTTGATTTTTTTTTAAAGATTTTATTTATTATCTTTAGAGAGAAGGGCAGGGAGAGAGGCAGAGAGGGAGAGAGACATCAATGCACAGTTGCCCCTCATCTGCCCCCAGCTACAGACCGGCTGGCAACCTGGCTTGCAACCTGGTTATTTACCCTGGCTGGGAATCGAACCAGCAACATTTGGGTTCGCAGGCCAGTGCTTTATCCACTGTGCTACCTGCCAGGGCTGTTGGTTGATTTTTAATGATGGCCATTCTGAACAGTGTGAGGGTATCTCACTGTGGTTTTAATTTGCATCTCTGATGGCTAATGTTATTGAACATTCTTTCAGATGCCTATGGGCCCTTTGTATGTCTTCCTCAGAGAAGTGTCTGTTCAGGTCTTTTGACCATTTTTTAATTGGGTCATCTGTCTTCATGGTGTTGAGTCATATAAGTTCTTTTATCTATTTTAGAG
Organism: Noctilio leporinus; assembly: GCA_004026585.1. Taxonomy (NCBI): domain Eukaryota; kingdom Metazoa; phylum Chordata; class Mammalia; order Chiroptera; family Noctilionidae; genus Noctilio; species Noctilio leporinus. Next base: position 27,283 of record PVIW01008490.1, read on the forward strand.
ATCAAACCCTTGTCTGAGGTATCATTGGCAAACATGTTTTCCCATACAGTTGGTTTCCTTTTTCATTTTGCTAATGTTTTCTTTAGCTGAGAAGAAACTTTTTAGTTTGCTGTACTCCTTTTATTTATTTGTTCCTTTATTTCCCTTGCCCTAGGAGAAATATTGGTGAAAGTATTGTTGTATGGGATATCTGAAATTTTACTGCCTATATTTTCCTCTAGAACTTTCATGGTGGCACAGCTTATGTTTAAGTCTTTTATCCATCTTGTGTTTATTCTGGCATATGGTGTAAGTTGGTGGTCTAGTTTCATTTTTTTGCATGTTTCTGTCCAGTTCTCCCAACACCACTTGGTGAAGAGGCTATTTTCACTCCATTTAATACTTCTTTTCCCTTTGTCAAATATTAATTGACTATAGAGACCTGAGTTTATTTCTGGGCTCTCTATTCTGTTCCACTGATCTGTATGTATTCTTATGCCAATACCAGACTGTTTTGATTACAGTGGCCTTATAATATAGTAAGATATCCAGTATTGTGATTCCTACTTTGTTCCTCTTTCTCAAGGTTGCTGTGGCTATTTGTGGTCATATAAATTTTTGAAATATTTGTTCTAGATCTGTGAAATATGCCATTGGTATATTAATAGGGATTGTATTGAATATACAAATTGCTTGAGTGGTATGGACTTTTTTATTTTTTTTTTAAATTTTATTGTTGTATTACATTCATCCCCTTTTTGCTCCCCTCTATCCCCCTCCCCACCCACCCATTCCCCCCGAAATCAATCCCACCTGTTGTCCATGTCCATGGTTCCTTTATACTAGGTTCTTGTCTAAGCTGCTCCCCTTCTTTGCCTCTACCTCCCCCCTTGGACATTTTAATGATGTTAATTCTTCCCATCCATGATCAGAGTATATGCTTCCATTTGTTTGTATCTTCCTTGATTTCTTTCCTCAGTGTTCTGTAGTTTTCGGAGTAAAGTTCCTTTACCTCCTTGGTTAAGTTTATTCCCACGTACTTTATTTTTCTTGTTGCTGTAGTAAATAGGATTTATTTTCTAGTTTCTATCTCTTTTGTTTCATTGCTGGTAGACAAGAATTGCTTCAATTTTTGGATATTGACTTTATATTCAGCTATTTTGCCAAATTCACTTATTAGGCTGAGTAGTTTTACAGTGGAGTCTATGGGGTTTTCTATGTATATGATCATGTCACCTGCAAATAATGACAGTGATACTTTCTCCTTTCCAGTTTTGATACCTTTGATTCCTTTTTATTGTCTGATGGCTGTGGCTAGAACTTTCAAAATGATGTTGAATAGACATGGAGAGAGAGTAGACACCCTTGTTTTGTTCCTGATCTTAGGGGGAGAGCTTTTAGCTTTGCCCATTGAGTATGATGTTCACTGTAGATTTCTCGTATATGGACTTTATTATATTGAGGTATGCTCCCTCTATTCCCACTTTGCTGAGAGTTTTGATCACAAATAGGTGCTGTACTTTATCAAATGCCTTTTCAGCATCTATTGATATGATCATATGGTTTTTGTCTTTCATTTTGTTTATGTGGCATATTACATTTATTGATTTGTGAATGTTATACCATTCTCACATCCCTGGGATGAATCCCACTTGGTTATGGTATATGATCTTTCTAATGTATTGCTAGATCCCTTCTGCCAATATTTTGTTGAGGATATGTTCAGCAGTGACATTGGCCTGTAGCTTTCTTTATTTGTTATATCTTGACTTGGTTTTGGGATTAGAATAATACTGGCCTCATAGAGTTTGGGAGTCTTCCCTCTTCATGGATTTTTTGTAATAGGTTGAGAAGGATAGGGGTTAGTTCTTCCCTAAATGTTTGGTAAAATTTGCCTGTGTAGCCACCTGGTCTGGGGCTCTTGTATGCCAGGAGTTTTTCTTTCATTGTTGTTTGTTTTTCTGTTTTCAATTTCACTAGTTGTTATTGATCTATTTAGGTTTTCTGTTTCTTCTTGATTCAGTTTTGGAGGATTATATGTTTCCAGAAATTTGTCCATTTCACCTAGGTTCTCAAATTTCTTGTCATATAGTTGTTTGTAGTAATTTCTTACAATTCTTTGTACTTCTGTGATATCAGTTGTGATTTCTCTTTTGTTTCTGATTTTATTTATTTGGGTTCTCTCTCTTTTTATCTCAATGAGTCTGGTTAAAGGCTTGTCAGTTTTGTTTATTTTTTCAAAGAACCAGCTCCTGGATTTATTAATCCTTTGTTCTTTTAGTCTCTTTGCCACATAATTCTGCTGTAATACTGATTATTTCCTTCCTTCTGTTTGCCCTTGGCTTTGTTGTTGTTCCTCTAGTTCTTATAGCTGTAGGGTTAGGTGGTTTGTTCACATTCTTGTATCCTTTTTAGGTAGGCTTGTATTGCTATGAATTTCCCTCTGAGGACTTCCTTCAGTGTGTCCTATAGGTTTTGGGCTGTTGTGTGTTCATTTTCATTTGTTTCTAAAAACTTTTTGATTTCTTCCTTGATCTCATTGTTAACCCATTCATTATTTAATAGCATGTTATTCAGTCTCCATGAATTTGAATGTTTTGAGGTGTTTTCCTTGAAGTTGGTTTCTAGTTTCAAGCTGTTGTGATTTGAGAAGATGCTTGGTATGATTTCAATGTTCTTAAATTTGAAGAGGCTTGTTTTGTGTCTAACCATGTGTCTATCTTTGAGAATGTTTTATGTGCATTTGAACAGAATATGTATTTTGCTTCCATGGAGTAACAAGTTCTGTATATATCAATTAAGTCCATTTTATCTACAGTGTTGTTCAATGATACAGTATCCTTGGTGTTTCTTTGCTTGGAAGATCTGTCCATTGTTGATAATGGGGTGTTAAAATCTACTATGAGTGTGTTGCTATTGATATCCTTCTTGAAGACCTCCAAGATTTTCCTTACATATTTGGGATTTCCTATGTAAGGTGCATATATGTTTACAAGGGTTATATCTTCTTGATGGATTTTCCCCTTAAGTATTATGAAATGACCTTCTTTGTCTCTTTTTATGGCCTTTGTTTTGAAACCTGTTTTGTCTTACATAAGTATTGTTACCCCAGTTTTTATTTTTAATGTCCATTTGCTTAAAATATTTTTTCTATCCCTTTATTTTCAGTCTGTATAAATTTTTTGTCCTGAGGTGGTTCTCTTGTAGACACCATGTCTTTTGATTGTTGCATTTAATCCATTTACATTTAAGGTTATTATTGATAGGTATTTACTCATTGCCATTTTTCTCCTTTGCACCTGTGTTCCTCTATGTCTCTCTCTCTCTCTCTTCATCTTCTTGAAGCAGACCCTTTAGCATCTCTTGCAATGCTGGTTTGGTGGAGATGTATCCTTTTAGCCCCTTTTGTCTGAGCAATCCCTTATTTCAACTTCCATTTTGAATGAGCGCCTTGCTGCATAGAGTAGTGTTGGCTGTAGGCCTCTGTTTTTCATTGCTTGGAATATGTTTTGCCATTCCATTCTGGTTTGTAGTGTTTCTGTCAAAAAATCAGCTGATAACCTTACCAGAGCCCCCTTGTATGTTATTAGCTTTTTCCCTGCTGCTTTTAGGATTCTTTCCATGTCTTTGAAATTTGCCATTTTAATCATGATGTGCCTTAGAGTGGGCCTCTTTGGGTTCATCTTCATTGGGACCCTCTGTGCTTCCTGAACTTGTGTGACTTTTCCTCTCCTCAAGTTGGGGAAGTTTTGTGTCATTACTTTTTCAAATAGGTTTTCTTTTTATTTTTAAAGATTTTATTTCATTATTTTCAGAAAGAAGGGAAGGGAGAGAAGCAGAGAGGGAGAGAGACATCCATGTATGGTTGCTTTTCACCTGCCTCCAGCCACAGACCTGACTGGAGACTTGGTTTGCAACCTTGTTATGTGCCCTGGCTGGGGAATCGAACCTGCAACCTTTGGGTTCGCAGGCCGGCGCCTTATCCACTGTGCTACCAGCCAGGGGAATCAAACAGGTTTTCTATTCGTTGTTTCTCTTCTTCTCCTTCTGGTATCCCTATGATATGGATATTATTACATTTCATGTTGTTCTGCAGCTCTCTTAAAACCTCATCATTCTTCCTGGCTGGCGTGGCTCAATGGATTGAGTGCCAGTCTGTGAACCAAAGGGTCACCGGTTCGATGCCTAGTCAGGGCACATGTCTGGATTGCAAGCCAGGTCTCCAGCCAGGTCCCCAGTTGGAAGCATGCAAAAAGCAACCATACATTGATGTTTCTGCCCCTCTCTTCCTCTCTTCATCCCCCTCTCTTTAAAAATACTGAAAGAAAATCTTTAAAAAAAACAAACCCTCTTCATTCTTTTACAGTCTTTTAACATTTTGTTGTGCTGTCTGAGAATGTTTTTCTACATTGTTCTCCAACTCACTAATCCAATCCTCTGCTTGATCTAGCCTACTTTTGATTCCTTCTATTGTGTTCTTCAATCCAGAAATTGTATCCTTCATTTCCTCCTAGCTCTTATTGATAGTTTCTATGTCCTTTTCAATGCTGGTGTAGTTCTCAGTAAGTTCCTTGTAGCTTCCCTGAAGTTCTTCATAGTTCCCCTGGAGAACTTTGTAGTTTTCTTTGAGCTCATTGAGCTTCTCTATAAACATTATTTTGAATTCCATGTCTGACAGTTTGCTTGCCTCTATGTCACTCTTTCTGGGGATTCCTCCTTTCCTTTCAATGGAGTGTTGTTTCTCTCTCTCCCCATTTTAGGTCACTCTTCTTGTTTGTTTCTGCTTCTTAGATTGATCTGCTTTGACTTCCTGTCTTCGTGGTGTGAACTTCTATGGTAGGAGATCTACTGTGGTGGATTCAGTGGTACAGTCTCCTCGATTCCCTGAACTTGATGATGTTAGGACACCCTTTATGCCATTTACTTAAGTTCTATGGTTGTGCTTGAATTTTTATTGTTGTGTTGTTCTTTGGTGGGTCCTTCCCTCTGGCTAGCTGACTGAGAGTCACTCCACCCACCATGTCTTATATACTATTGTAGAAGTCTACTTTCTTTACTTCCTGGATCCGTCCCTGGTGACATCAGATTGTGCCCTAGTCTGGGCCTAGGCAGCCTGTTTGAGACTACCAGAGATCCACTGCCTTTGTCTCCTTCAGTTGTTAATCCATACAATCTGTGATCAGCTGTCAGGCTTAAGAACCACTTGGTGGGTGGAGCTACTACTTCCCCTCAGGCTGATGCCAATTGGGGAATAGTGGTCTTCCTGCAGTGTGGGGGGATGACTCAGCACTGGGATCCCATTGACTGCTTCCTCATTTCTTTCCTCAAAGCCACTGCCCCAAATTCTCCTTAAGCGTCTCTTGTCTACTCTTCCCTCCCTCTGCTGGAGACCAGGGTAAGTGGGTGCCAATATATTTTCATGTGTGGTCCCTTTAAGAACTCTCTGTGTCTCCAGCCATCTCTCTTAGGCTGGCAAAATCCTGTAGCTTTTCACTTTTCACAGCTGGATGCTGTTTTACTCTCAGTTTTGTTGCTGTAAGCTGAGAAGCCCAGATGGGGTGTTTAGACTCTCCCCTTCTCAGGGGGAACCCCCGGCTGCTGAGATGTTTCTGTATTCCTTCAGCTGCCCCCCCCCACCCCATGGGAGCCCAGCTAGACCTCTCATGTCTCCACACTTCCCACCAGTCATGTTGTGATGAATTGACTCTTCTGTTCTGTCTGTGGTTATAAGACTTCTCTCCAGCTAGTGTTCAGTTGGTTATTCCAGATGATTTCTCCACAATTAAGTTGTAATTCCCAAATGGTCCTGAGAGCAGAATCCTGCAGCTCCAGTACCCCTCCACAATCTTGGATCTTCTCCTAAAATAGCTCATTATTAACACCTTTTTACTGAGATTCTGTGCTTCTCCATGGTGTGCATTCTCCTTCATTGAAAGGAGCAAAAACCTCAACCTTATTCAACTACAGGTATATTTATGGTTTAGGGCTGAAGGGCATTGACCACCCTCCAAAATTCTTTCATGTCCCTTTCCAGATAATTCACCCATTATCACAGATGAACATCTGTATGGTTTGGCTGTTTGAGTAAAGCTGTTGTGAATGTTCATTATGAATCTTTTGTGGCATGTCTTCATTTTTTTCTAGGTATATTAGTTTCCATGTCACTGCTATAACAAATTGTTACAAACTTAGTAGCATAAAGCAACACAAAATTATCTAGCAGTTTTAATGGTCAAAAGTCCAAAATGGGTCAGCAGGGCTGTGTTCCTCTGGCAGATTTGGGGAGACTCTATCTATTTTATTGCCTTTTCTAGAAGCTACTTTCATTTCCTAGCCTCTTTCTCCATCTTAAAGCCAACAGTGTAGCATCATTTTTGTTTTTGTTTGTTTGGCTTTTTACAGTTAAAAAAATATTGTCTTATACTATGATGCAGATAAAATAGTTTATTATATTTAATACTTATGGTCATTTCAATAAGAAGTCTTATCATAACTAATCTACATTAAACAAAATAAACCTATAATAATAGTTTATCTGTGGAAAAGACAGATTTGACTTGCATAAGGTAATGTTTTCTGCAGATATCTTTCTTATTTTCTCTGTGTGTGTGTTTGGGTAGCATCTTTAAATCTCTGAACTCTGCTTCTGTCATTACATCTCTTTCTGTCTCTGACTCTCCTATCTCTTTACCTTATAAGGCCCTTATGATTACTTTGGGTCCACTGAGATTATACAGGATAATATTTCCCATCTTGTAATCCTTCACTTAATCACACCTGCAAAGTCTCTTCATAGGTTCTGGGGATTATGATGTGGACCTCTTTGGAGGGTCATTATCTTGTCTATCACTTTGGGTAAATACCCCCAAGATTGGAATTGCTTGGTTATTAGGTAGATATATGTTTAATTTTATTAGACATTGCCAAAGAGCTCTCCAAAGTGTTCGTATTATTTCATATTCTCAACAGCAATGTATGAGAGTTTATTATTCAATAGCCTCACCAACATTTAGTGCTGTCATTCTTAAGTGTAGTCATTCTAATAAGGATGTAGTAGTATCTCATTGTAGTTTTTTGTTTTTGTTTTAAAGGAAAGATTTCATGTCTTTATTCTAAAACATAAAATGATATAAAGCTATTATCAAATCACATTTTGGTAAGAATGCCATCAAATTATGGGCCTTACAAAAACAGTGAATTGCATTGTGATATTAAACAGTTAAAATGCAAATTAATACTTCTCCCCCTCACACATATTTATCTAGATTTTCTTACAATTGGGAATAGAATCATACAGAAAAAATAATATATGCCTTACATGTTTTTTTCTTTCCCTGAGTTCTGAAGAAGACTATTTTTATATCAACCTCTGCTTACTATGACAATTTTACATTATATAGACAGGGAGAAAAAAAATCAAAGTATCAACCAAATAATAGCTCCCACTTATTTTATGGGGTAAACACTTGGCCAGAATTCATATAGGCTTTATTGGTGATTTTTTAAAAATATTTTATTTCATTATTTTTAGAAAGAGGGGAAGGGAGAGAGGCAGAGAGGGAGAGAGACATCAATGTACGGTTGCATTTCACCTGCCTCCAGCCACAGAACTGATTGGAGACCTGGTTTGCAACCTGGTTATGTGCCCTGGCTGGGGAATCGAACTTGCAACCTTTGGGTTCGCAGGCCGGTGCCTTATCCACTATTGGTGACTTTTAATACCTCTTTCAAATAACCTTTGTAAACTTGCTAACTTACAATGGCCAAATAAAACCCTACCTTCCTCTTCTGTCATGGGACACTTCTCCCTTGCAGTTTGTTTTTAATTTGCATTTTATTATTACTAATGATGTTGAACACTTTTTCTTGTGCTTATTGGCCATTTGTATATTTTTCTTTGTGAAGTGTCTGTACAATTACTTTGCTCAAGTCTTTACAAGTCCTTTATTAGTAATATGTTTTTGAATATTTTTTCAGTCTGTGGCTTGATTATCCATTTTCTTAAAGATATCTTGATGAGCAGTTTTACAGTTTTGGTGAAGTCTAATTTATCCAATTTTTCTTTTATTGTTATTGCTTTCTGGATTCTGCTAAGAATTCCTCCAGATCAGAAAAATGACCTCCTATGATTTCTTCCAAATATTTTATGGTTTTAACTTTTACACTTAGGTTTATGATTCATTTCAAATTAATTATTTTTATATAGTGTAAGATTGTGGTCAAGTTATTTTTCATATGACTAAGAATATCCAGTTGTTCCATCAATATTTGTTGAAATATTTTCTGTTTCCCATTCATTTTCTTTGACATTTGTCAAAAATCAGTAGATTGTATAAATGTGGGTTGATCCCTAGTCCCTATTTTGTATCATTTCATGTCTACCCTAAGATCAAAATTACAGTCTAGGGGCCACAAACTGTGACCTTAGAGTGTTAAAAGTTTGGTAAATCCTCCAACTTATTTCTTTTTCTTTAAGTATGTTTTATTGATTATGCTGTTACAGTCGTCCCAGTTTCTTTTCCCTTTTTTCCCCTCCATCCAGCAAACCCCCTCTCTAGCAATCCCACACCCTTAGTTTATGTCCATGGATTATGCATGTAAGTTCTTTGGCTTTACCCTTTCCTGTGCTATTCTTAACATCCCCCTGTCTATTCTACACCCACCAACTAAGTTTCTTAATCCCTGCCATATTTCCCCCTTCTTCCCCTTCCATCCTCCCAGCTGACATCCCATCAAGTGCTCCCCATACTATGATTCTGTTCCCATTCTGCTTATATGCTTAGTTGTTGTTTTTATTTTTTAGATTCTGTTGTTGATAGTTTTGAGTTTGTCATTTTAATGCTCATAATTTTGATCTCTTTTTCCAAAATAAGTCCCTTTAACAGTTCATATAATAATGGCTTGGTGATGATGAACTCCTTTAGCTTTACCTTGTCTGGGAAGCATTTTATCTGCCCTTCCATTCTCAATGACAGCTTTGCTGGACAAAATAATCTTGGTTATAGGTTCCTTGCTTTTCATCACTTTGAATATTTCTTGCCTTTTGAGAAATCAGCTAACAAGTCTTACAGGAACCCCTTTGTAGGTAACTTTCTTCTTTTCTCTTGGTGCTTTTAAGATTTTCTCTTTAATCTTTGGCATTTTAATTATCATGTGTCTTGGTGTGGTCCTCTTCAGGTCTAGTTTGTTTGGGACTCTCTGTGCTTCCTAGACTTGTATGTCTAGTTCCTTTGCTAAGTTCAGGAAGTTTTCTTTCATTTTCTTTTCAAATAAGTTTTCCATTTTTGGCTCTTCCTCTTCTCCTTCTGGCACCCCTATGATTTGGATGTTAGTATGTTTAAAGTTGTCCCAGAGGTTCCTAAGTCTCTATTTCCAGTTTGTGTTTCTGCATTCTATACTGGTTGACTATTTCTTCCTGATGTTCCAGTTTGTTGATTTGAACTCTGGCTTCCTTCCCTTCACCACTGAGTTTGTGTGGGTTTTCCTTTGTTTCACTTGGCACAGCCTTCATTCCTTCCCTATTCATTTGTCAAGCTTAATCTTGTTTGTCAAGTCTGTGAGCATCATTATCACAATGTTTTGAACTGTGCATCAGTTAGGTTGGCTATCTTCTTGTTGCTCAGTTCTCCCACTGGAACCTTGATCTGCCTCTCCCTCCCATGTTTGGCCATACTTCCCTGTCTCCTCAACTTTATAGGGTCCTGTGTTTGCCTCTGTGTCTTAGATAGAGCTGTCGCACCTGTTGTTGTAAGAGGAAGAGCCTTAGGTATTGGTCATTGTAGGGCAACCCGCATTTCACCACATTGTGGTGCTGTGTGTGTGGGAGGAGTCTGAGAGGGAACAAACAATGCCCCTTACCCAGCATGCGACCCTTATCCAGGAACTTCTCCCACTTCCCCCACTTCCCATAGCTGACTCTGTTGAGAGACTGGCAGTTTCCTCCTCCACCCCAAATCCCACTGGTTTTCACAGTCAGAAGCTATGTAGCTCTATATTCTCCAGTGCTGGAACCATGAGCTGTGCAGTCTGGTATGGGGATCACTTCCCAGGTTTCCCTCCCTACTTTTTTTTTTTTTTAATCAATGTATGGTTGCCTTTCACCTGTCTCCAGCCACAGACCTGACTGGAGACCTGGCTTGCAACCTGATTATATGCCCTGGCTGGGGAATCAAACCAGCAACCTTTGGGTTTGCAGGCCGGCACCTTTCCACTGTGCTACTGGCCAGGGTCATCCCTCCCTACTTCTTATTTTTTATTTAAAAATTTTTTAAATTTATTATTTCCAGAGAGAGGGGAAGGGAGAGACGCAGAGAGGGAGAGAGACATCAATATATGGTTGCCTTTCACCTGCCTCCAGCTACAGACCTGGCTGGAGACCTAGCCTGCAACCTGGTTACGTGCTCTGGCTGGGAATCAAACCAGCGACCTTTGGGTTTGCAGGGTGGCGCCTTATCCACTGAGCCACCAGCCAGGGCTCCCTCCCCACTTTTAAAATGTATGACTGCTTTTCTCCTTGGCCACAGCCCCTGTTCTGCTGCTGATGCCAATGTCAGATTGCCTTCTCTCTGCCCTGGCTCTGCCCCTCCTACCTTTCTGGTTGAGTATTTCTTCATTATTTCTTTGTTGTTGAACTTCCATGTATTTTGATTTTCTGGAACTTCTGGTTATTTTTATTTTTGAGGTAGTTGTAAATTCCTTTTTAGTTGTAAGGGAGATGCAGTGTATCTACCTATGCCTCCATTCTTTTTTTCAAGATTGTCTTTGCTATTGTTTTTCAAGATTCATTCCTGTCTTTTATATTTATATAAATCTTGGAAGTGGGTTGTCAATTTCTAAGGAAAAAAAAAGCTTGCCATGATTTTGTTAGGAATAGCTGTGAATATAGATCATTTCAGGGAGAACTGACTTCTCAACCATTACCCAGCCTTTCAATCCATTAACCTGGCATAGCTCTCCATCTATTTAGAAGTTTAATATTTCTCAACAATGATTTATAATTTTTAGTGCAAAATCTTTTGTTAACTTTATTACTAAACACTCTTATGGTATTTTAAATGGAATTGTTTAATTTTGTTTTCTGCTGGTATATTAAAAATGACTGATTTTGACTTTTTAAATTGTAATGACCATACAATAAAATTCACATATCTTCCTCAGCTCAGTAATTTTTGATAATTGCATACTTCTGTACAACTACTGCCCAAAATAAGAGGGAAAAAACATCTTCTCCCCAGAATGTTTGCTTCTCTCTTTTTCCAGCCAATTCTTCCCCAACCCTCCTACAACCTGTATCAGATTTCTACCATCACAGATCAGTTTGATCTGTATTTTGATATGACATAAATGGATATATATATATATATATATATATATATATATATAGTATTTGATTTTAAAAAAACTTTTATTTATTTTTAGAGAGAGGGGAAGGGATGGAGAGAAACATCGATCAGTTGCTTCTAACACACCCCCAACTGGGGACCTGGCCTGCAACCCAGGCATGTGCCCTGACTGGGAATCGAACCTGGCAACCTTTCAGTTCACAGGATGATGCCCAAGACACTGAACCCGGGCTACCAGTCAGGGGTACTATTTTTACTTTTTATGACTAACTTCTTTCACTTTTATCCATATTGTTATATGTATCAGTATTTCATTTTATTTTGTTGTTGAAAAGTACTCCATTTATTCCCCAAATAAACCACTACTTATTTTCCTATTGACATTTAGGCTTCTTCAAGTTTCAGGCTATTATGAGTAATGGTGCCGTAAATATTCTTGTGCAAGTTTATTTTATTTTATTTGTTTTTTGTGGCCCTGGCTGGTATGGCTTAGTGGGTTGAGCACCGATCTGCAAACCAAAAGGTTGTTAGTTCAATTCTTGGCCAGGGTACATGCCTGGGTTGCCAACCAGGCCCCTAGTTGTGGGCATGAGAGAGGCAATAGATTAATGTTTCCCTTACACATTGATGTTTCTCTCCTTTCTTCCTCTTTTTCTCAAACATAGTACTTTACATTTTTTTCCTAAACAGTTGCCTTCACTTCTTTTTTTTTTTTTTTTTTTAAAGATTTTATTTATTCTTTAGAGAGAGGGGAAAGGAGAGAGGAAGAGAGGGGGAGAAACATCAATGTATGGCTGCCTTTCACCTGCCTCCAGCTACAGACTTGGCTGGAGACCTGGCTTGCAACCTGGTTATGTGCCCTGGCTGGGAACTGAACCAGCCACCTTTGGGTTTGCAGGCTGCTGCCTTATCCACTGTGCTACCAGCCAGGGCCATTTTTTTAATTGTTCAAAACAGTCTCCATTTGCTGCAATAATAGACTTGATTAGACTTCAGAATCTTGAGCACACTTTAATTAACTTTTCTTTATCCACCGACATCATTACATTTTCAATCTTAGCTTTAACCTCTTAGCCTCTTTATTGGAATGAGGTTGTTGATTAACTTCTCTCTCACAAATGCTGCATACATAATAGTCTAAAGGATTTGCATCTGGTGAACTAGGTGGCCAGATTTCCTTTGACCAGAATTCAGAAACATCGACACTGAGAAATTCTTGCACCTTATTGGCATCATGTGCTGGTGCACCATCTTATTGGAGGATAAAGTGAAGTCCATTTGTGACTTGCTTCATCCACAGTTCAACTATTTCTCTCAAAATGTCAAGGTAAACACCAGCAGTCACCTTCAAGACCTATGTGAAAGAATTCGGGGCCATGACATTTCCTTAATTGCTGACAACACCTAAAACCATCACTGTAGTAGGAAATTTTGTTTTCATGACAATTGGGACTTCATTAAGATTATCACAGAGCCACCTTTGTTTTTTCTGTTGACTATTTGGTCCTGCTGAAACTCCTTTGCATCAGAGAAGAAAGTCAGAGGGTTGTTTTCTTTGGGATTTTTCAATTTTGTTAGCAGTTTCCTTGCTTTTATAGAGCGCCTTTCTTTTGTCTGTTGTGACATAAACTGGCCTCTTCTGAGAACATACAACCTGTATCTTATATCTTCAGCAATAGCCTTGGCAACCACTGCATCGGACATCTGTAGTTCTCTTGCTATGGAGTGCATTGACTTTCCTGGATGTTCATTGATGATCCCCTGGATTCTGTGTATAATATCTGGACTTGTGCGATCCCTGCATGCCTTGTACATTTTCCTTGTTGGTGTGGTGACATCAGGATCAGCACCATATACCTTCTTCATGTTGTCAGCTGTATGTAAAGGGATGCTACTGAAGTTTGCAATTTCCTTAGCAGTTTGCCCTGCACGCAGTCCAGAAATTATGATTGCTCTAACATCGTATTCCTTTGACATGACAGTTGCTCTCAGAATTTAAAACTTTATATCTGAAATAATGATGTTAAATCATAACCTTAGAAACATAATTTTTCAAAATTAATAAAAAGTATATGAAATAAGGAGATGCAACATTATGCCAATTTATCACATGTACCTTGTACAGCTCTTACACAATTTTTGTTAATGTTTATCCCTAGATTTTTTTAATGCTACTGCAAATGGTAGCTTTATTAGAGGTGTTGTGTACAACTTCTAATATGGCTCCTAATGATCCCTGCCTTCTGGTATTCATGCATTTATGTAACCTCCTCCCACATTGATTCAGGCTGACCTATCTTATAAGTAGAAAGCTGTAGAACTGATAAAGTATGACTTCCAAGGCTAGGTCATAAAAGACATTGCAGTTCAGTCTTGGAATCTTGTATCATTTGCTCTGGGAAGAATCCAGCCACCATGTCATGAGGATGCTCAAGTGTCCCCATGAAGAAGTCCACATGGAAGGATACTGAGCCTCTTTCCAACTGTTAGCCACATGAGGGAGCCCCTTGGAACTGGGTCCCCCAGCTCCAGTCAAGCTGTCAGATAACTGCGGCCCCAGCCAACAGCTGCCTGAAATCTTATGAAAGACACCAAACTAAAACTTTCAGCCAAGCCACTCCAGGATCCATAACCTATAGCAACCATGAGAAATAATAAATAATCCATGTTTCTAAGCCAATAAGTTTTGGGAAGATTTGTTATGCAGAAATAGGTAGCTAATTCAGAAGCAAAGACCAAAAACTGAAGGGAACTTGATGGATGGACAAGTTCTGGGGAGGTGGAAGGAGTAAAAGGCATGTTAAGGGAACAGAGTCAAGTAAGGAACCTATGATAACCAATTTTCTATATTTTATGTCATTTTACTCAGGATTGGCCCTAAAAAGGTACTATAGATGATCTCTGAGATGTGAGACAAGAAGAAAGCTGTGTGATCTTCATTCAGAAGACAGATTTTAGGTATGCCATATGGGGGTGTTCCTATACACTAGTAAGTCTCATTTCATAGTGGGCAAGTGATTGAGCTCTATATTTAAGATAAGGTTGTGGAAGAGCAATAGCTGTTCCTTCATTAACAAACCTTTTCTTTTTTAGATGTTCTCTATTAGGTCCTGGGATAAATGCTAAGTGAATTAAGCAAGGGTAAATGAGACACACCTTGCTCAAGAAGTCTAAAATGTGGAACTGGCAACATACAATAACAATACTATGTGACCAATAACATGATACAAACCCCTGCCAACAAGAGGCAAAAAGGAAGTTAGGCAGGGCTTCCAGGAGGTGACTGTTAATCTGAGTTTTAAAGGATAAATGTATTTGACTTCTCTTTGGGTTGGGGGATGGACAATTGAGTGTGTGAGGGTCTTGGAAGAAGAGCCCTCCAGTCAACAGGGAAGCATGTTCAAGACTTGGAAGGTTGTCTAGAGGTTCAACTGTAGATAGTTCAGAATGACTAGATTATAGGGTAAGGTTGGCAGGGGCCAGCACCTGCGGATTCTTGTATCTCCTGGTAGAAATTAGCTTTTAACTTTAAAGAACTAAAAAGCATCTGTAAGGTTTTATCAAGGCCATAACTTACTCAGTTCAGCATCTTGGAAGGATTCCTCTTGTTGCTGTGGGTAGATGGGGCTGAAGGAAGGTTTGGATGGGAGCCAAGAAGAGGCAAGAGGAAGAATCCTATTGAAATAATGGCAGAGGGCAAGGAGGGAACGGGCTGGGTTGATGTCAAGAAGGTAGAAGCAATAGAATTATCAGCAGATGGAAGGTAAGAGATCTATCAATGACTCTCATGGTTCTGGCTCAGGTAATTGAAGAGATACCTTACTATTTACTCTGGTCATAAAGAAACAGGCAACATTTTACATACTAGTTTTTTTTATTTTTATTTTTTTAAATAGAACTTTTTGATTAGTATTTAACTGGAATAACATGGTAAATGCACAGGAGTCCCCTCCTTATTAATGGGGGATAAGCTTCAAGACCCCCCACTGGATGCCTAAGACTGTGGCATCCTACATATACTATGTTTTTTCCTATATAGCACATATATACCTTTTTAGTTAAAGGAAGCACTTTATGGCTTCTCTTTGGCATACCCAAATTGCCAGTATTACTATAGTAAGTCCTTCCTTCCTTAAAGTTGTCAATAGGTTCTATGACTTGAGAGAGGGAAAATGGCTACCTAGATAAACATGGCTCACCTTCTCATACAAACACATAAAAATTACAACTAAACTGCCCTGGCTGGTGGCACAGTGGATAAGGCACCAGCCTGCGAACCCAAAGGTCTCTGGTTCGATTCTCAGCCAGGGCATCATAGCCAGGTGTCCAGCCAGGTCTGTGGCTGGAGGCAGATGAAAAGCAACCGTACATTGATGTCTCTCTCCCTCTCTGCCTCTCTCCCTTCCCCTCTCTCTGAAAAATAAAATCTTTATAAATAAATAAAATCTTTTAAAAATTACAACTAAACTACAAAACAACCATTATTCCAAACTGCCTGAAATTGAACTGAATCGAAGTACTACAACTATAGAATTAAAGACAAAATCACATCGAGACTGGTAGGAAGAATGAAGATGCAGAATGAGATGGTCCCAACATCCATGTGTGGTGAATAAGAACCAGGAGGGATATCTCAAGAGTGAGGGGTCCCAGCCCTACAACAGACACCCCTACCCTCAGACCAGGGTTCCAGTGCCAAGAAGGTAAGTCCACACAACTTCTGGGTGTAAAAACCAATGGGGAATGAGGTTATGGAAGACAGAAACTGCTGGATTGCCAGGTATTTCCTCTTAAAAGGCCCATGCATGGACTTACTCAGATTCACTCCCTCTGAGCTTCAACATCAAGACAGCATCTTGAAAGACCCAGAGACATATGGCAGGAACTGAACACAGGGCAAGAGCTAGGGGACAGCTTTCTCCCAGACAGAACTGCTAGCAGAGACCATTTTTCCTTTTCTGAGCATCTCCTCCCACAGAACCAGCAGGCAGGTGGGTGGTATAAGAGACTCTATCAACTAGGTTCACACTGCTTGCCCCACCCTGATAATTCCCTGAGGCTCTGCCCCACCCAGTTTTCAGACCCAGCCAAGCTGTTTCTAGTGGTTTTTCCATATGAATGGCTGGTCTTGTCTTACACTTCAGATTTTTCTAAATCCTCTCTAACAAGTAGTATCTGGCCTTAACAAACCCCATAACCTCTTGCTAAGTGGCCCCAGGCCTGGCACTAGCAGCAGCCAGCCTTGGTTCACAGCTGGGCCTCCCCGGGCACCTCCAAGCCTAGCACAAGTAGCATCCATCTGCAGATTGCTTTGTGGCTCATATCAGGTGGCCTCAGACAAACCACAGGTAGTGACTAACCTTGGCCTGCAACTCCTGGATAGCCCTAGAACCTACACACCCACTGGACAGCTTCAGACCATGTCTACCCAACCACCTTCATAAGCAATACACTCAAGGAGTAGATTCAATGGGCAGCAGAGCTCTGCTGAAGTAAGTCATTCTTTATGGAATGGACCCCTGCACAGCTGATTCTCCATAATGGTTGGAGGTTGGTGGCCAGAAGTCACAGCCAGTCCTTATAGCTGATTACCCTGGGCAAATGCCTCCCATTGACCTGCCAACAGCAGTCAAGGTTCAACTACAAGAGGAGGGTGTGCACATGGTGGACGCGCCTCAAGTACCCAGCTAGGGTGAAAGGGAACCCTACAGGACAACTACTACATTATGCCATACCACCAAGCCAGGGAGTCAGCAGCTCTGCCTAATACACAGAGAAAACAAACAAACAAGCAAACACAGGGAGGCTGCCAAGATGAGGAGACAAAGAAACATGGCCCAAATCAAAGAACAAAACAAAACTCCAGAAAAAGAATTGAACAAAATGGTGACAAGCAATCCACTAGATGCAGAATTCAAAACACTGGTTATAAGGATGTTCGATAAACTTCGGGGAAGAGAAGATGAACTCAGAAGTTCAAGAGCATAAAAGGGAGGCAGTCAGAAATGAAGGATACACTAAATGAAATAAAGAACAATTTGTAGGGAATCAACAATAGAATACATTAAACCAAGAAAACAGTGATTTGGAATAAAAGTAAGCAAAAAAAAAAAAAAAAACAATCAAAACAGCAAGAAGAAAAAAGAATCCAAAAAGTAAATGAGGCCAGTGTAAGTAGCCTCTGGGGCAACTTCAATCATTCCAACATTTGCATCATGATGGGGCCAAAAAGAGAAGAGAGCAAGAAATTAAAAACCTATTTGAAAAAAATGACAGAATTTATCCCTAAGTTGGGATAAATGAAGAAAATGGACACATGAGTCTTGGAAGTGCAGAGTCCCAAACAAGATGAACCCAAGGAGGCCCACACCCAGACACATCCTGATTAAAATCTCAAAAGTTAAAACAAAAAGAGAATCTTAAAAGCAGCAAGAGAAAAGCAGTTAGAGGGGTTCCCATAAGACTATCAGCTGATTTTCAAAGGAAACTTTGCAGGCTAGAAGGTATTGGCAAGAAGTATTCAAAGTGATGAAAAGCACAGACCTACAACCAAGACTACTTTACCCACCAAAGCTATCATTTAGAATCAAAGGTAAGATAAAAAACTTCACAGGCAAGGTAAAACTAAAGGAATTCATCATCACCAAGCCATTAATACACAAAGTGTTAAAGGGACTTATCTAAGAAAAAAACTATGAACATTAAAATGACAACAAACTCGCAACTATCAACAACAGCATCTAAAAACAAACAAACAGACAGACAAAAAACTAAGCAAACAATCAGAACAGGAATAGAATCATAGGTATGGGGATCATTTGAAGGGTTATTAGCTGGGAGGGGGAAGGGACAGAGGGGGAAAATAGTGCAGGGATCAAGGAGTGTAATTGGTAGGAACAAAATAGGGGGATGTTAAGAATATTACACCTGGCTGGTAGCACAGTGGATAAGGTGCTGGCCTGCAAACCCAAAGGTCGCAGGTTCGATTCCCCAGCCAGGGCACATAACTAGGTTGCAAACCAGGTCTCCAGTCAGGTCTGTGGCTGGGGGCAGGTCAAAAGCAGCCATACATTGATGTCTCTCTCCCTCTCTGCCTCTCTCCCCTCCCCTCCTTCTAAAAGTAATGAAATAATATATATATATTATTATATATATTATATATATATATATATATATATATATATATATATATATATATATATAAAAGAATATTACAGGAGGCTGGTATATCTCTCCACATGATGCCCCTCTCCTTTCTTGGATAGTTAATAAAATTTTACTTTCTAATAGTAGTAGTAGTAGTAGTATAGGAAAGGGTGGAGCCAAAGAACTTACATGCATAACCTATGGACATTAACTAAGGAAGGTATTGCTAGAAGGAAGGGGGTACTGGTTGGAAGAAGCCAAAAGGGAAAACATTGGGATAACTGTAACAGTATAATCAATATAATAGACTTAAAAATACCCTCCATCTATCTATTCAATTAACATTTACTGAGTGCTTATTTTGTACAAGGCGTTGTGCTACAATGTAGGGATATGAAGGTAAATGACACAAGACTGCCCACAATCTAACAATCTTTGCTATATTTGTGTATTGAAACCTGCTGTGAACCTCAACAAAGTGGCAAATAGTGCAGTGTAGCTGTCTAGCTGCTGGTGTGTGATTGTCCTACTACAGCTTTTCTGCAAAGGCTTTGACAATGGGTGGCAGGAGCCATAAATATGTTCCTACACACTGGATCTGTCCCTGAGGATTTACCTTGAGGAATGATCTGAGATATAGACAAGGACTTACATACAGGGTGTTCTTTCCTTTTCTGAAGAAATAGAAGATACAACCTAAGCTTCTAACAAAGGGAAGTGGCAAAATAATTGATGATACATTCCTATGATGGACTATTAGGTAGTTATAAGAAATGGTCGTTTACAGTAACTTAGCAGCATGCGGGAAAGACCAGAAAAAAAGCAGGACACAGATTTCTACAGTGGTGCTCAAAAACACCCATAAATTAGTATTTTAGGCCCTCTGTAGTTTTCAAATTTTTGACAATGTGCATGTTATAGTATTTCTATAATCAGAACTTTTAGGGTTTTTTTCTTTAGAGGAAAAATAAAAATTATGTTTTAGAGATATGATGGCAGATGAAAAGCTAGAAAGACAACCAAAAAGGCTAAGATTTGGGGAACTGTTATGAGGACTGACCAAAATTAGCTGGAATTCTACATGTGGTAATAGTTGTGTGAAATTTGTTGCAATATACTGAGGGCCTAGTATGTGCTGCCAGGTTCTAAGTAGGCATATTATCTCTATTTTACAGAGGAAAATAAATGGTATAATTCAGATTCCAAAGTAGGTTTGTTTGTTTTCAAATCCTGATCTTTTCTGACCATGCTAAATACAAGCAAATTCAA
Organism: Noctilio leporinus; assembly: GCA_004026585.1. Taxonomy (NCBI): domain Eukaryota; kingdom Metazoa; phylum Chordata; class Mammalia; order Chiroptera; family Noctilionidae; genus Noctilio; species Noctilio leporinus. The sequence goes on from PVIW01008490.1 coordinate 47,019, forward strand.
AAAGAGTAATAAGGATCTCACAGATAAACCCTACACTGTATTTTCAACATGTTTAGGGCATTGGAGGTCTGGGCTGCTGATAACCCTGACAGGTCTTACTCCAGCTCAAAATGGTCTGACTGGAGAATTTGTTTGACATCCACAATATACTCCATTTATTGCCAGAAACAACGATGCCTTATGATTGGCATTATGTGTGCACATACACAGACGTTATCTTCCTTTCTGGCTCTCCAGTTTACCTTGAGAGAAAGCATTTGCTTCATCGCACAAATAAAGGACCTCAGAATAAACATTTGTTCTACATGCCCCTGCCCGTAAGACTTTCAGAGCTTCTGTATGCCAGCAAAATGTGCCTGCCCTCCCAAAATACCTCCCTAGCCCGGACCTTTCAGTGCAGCACCTAATTCCAGGCACCTCCAGATGTGCTTGTTGTGTTTAATTGCATCCCTTCCCCACCCGACCTTGCTCCTCAACCCCTCCCAGATGGACTGGCAGTGGCAGGGTCAAGGCCCTGGTGGCCTGACCTTGGGTCATCTTCGGCCTCAGATTCGCAGCGTGACCTTGGGTAGGTCCTTTTCCCTCTTTGCAGAGCCACCAGTCCGAATAGCCAGCCGTGGCTCCAACAGTGCCGCTCCTTAACTAGGTGGCCCCGCTTTAGCAGACTTTCTTTGGGAGGTTGTCTTGGTACGCGCCTCACCAACCTCACGCTGCGCTCCAGGCAGACAGACCGCCTCCTGTCCCGTGGCCCACTAATTCCAGACGCTCCTATACGCCTCTCGGACTGGGAGGGCGCGATTCCTGAACGCAGCCCGCGCTAGCAGCGCGTGGTCGTCCAGCAGGCCAGCGCGGCCTTACGCCACTGACGCAGCGCGCCCAAGATGGCGGCGCGGTTGTCGTCGGGGGTGGTGGTAGCAAGGGGGCCAGCAGCCGTGGTGGCAGCGGGGCCAGCAGCCGTGAAGGTAGTGGTGGCGCGGGGCCTGGGACGGGGGCAATGATGAGACCGCGGCAGGCTAGCGGCGGAGCGGTGTAGCGGAGAAGCGGCTCCCTCTCCCTGCTTCCTTTGGCCGAGCCGGGGGCGCGCGTGCGAGTGCGCGCGGCCGTCCGGAGCGGGCTCCCCACTCTACTCCCGCAACCCGCACTGCTCCCCCCATCTGGGCCCGGAGGATGATGAAGGTTAAGTCGAACCAGACCCGTACCTATGACGGCGACGGCTACAAGAAGCGGGCCGCATGCCTGTGTTTCCGCAGCGAGAGCGAGGAAGAGGTGAGGCCCCGGGCTGGGGGTCGCCTGGATGGGCGGCTGCCTCGGGCTGAGGCGGGGGGACCGGGCTGTGGGGGTCCGTGTGCCTGAGCTGGGGCAGGGCTGCTCACTTCGGTCCGAATGAAGTTCCGACGGAATTTCCTAAGGCGAGGAAGGTGGGGAAAGCAGAATTATGGAGAGGGGGTGGTGGTGGTTTGCGTCTGAGCATGGCCATTCGGCCTGGGCTGGGCGGAGGGGGACGCCAGCCTGTGACCAGGACATTTCAGAGCCAGCTGCCTGTCATCTGGGAGAGGGGCTGCGGGGAGAAGGCATTGCCTGGGGAAGAGTGGTTCTGGGTCCAGGCCTCCAGCTTGAGATCCAGGAAGGGTAGTTCCGCACTTGTCAGTCCAGCACATGTGTGCAGAGGACACTGTGCACATGGCGCAGTCCGCCCCTTTGTGGCAGAGAAATAGTCCGTTTCTTTGGCAGGTTTGGCGTTTGCCGAGGGATTTATCTATGTCTGTGAGACCTGGGCAGGGTGGGGGGCTTGGTAATACTTAGGGCGTTGTGCAAAAGCCAAAAACCAGTTTATATGTAATGCACTGGGTAGTCCTTTTGGTATAACTTGAGAAGGATATTTGCTAAGATAGTCTTTGAGAGTTGAAAAATTTTCATTTTGATTTGGAAGGCCAAAAGTGGTATTTAAGATCTTTGCCCTGACATTCCTCAACTGCTCTATATCAAGGCCGTTGGGGTTGAATTTGCTAGCAAAATAGGAATGTTTCAAATCAGTTTTTTTTGTTTTTTGTGTTTTTTTTTTTTTTTTGCATAAGGTACTTGGAAAAAAGAATCTCTGCCTCTCAAAGCTGTTTCTGTGGTGATCAATGGAATTTGGAGAATGAACATGTTTCGTAAATCCACAAAGAATGGTGCTTTAGAAATATGTAAGATGCTTGTGGGAACTCATTTCTCTCACATGCATGGTAGTAAAATGGCAGTTAAACTGGAAACAATGAAAGACAGTGAAATTCAGTGTTATAGTCTGGCATTCAGCAGTGGCCTATGGTGGATACAGTGCACCGTGTTGAAATGAGGGGAAAGTAACTTGACCCGTTAGTTATGAAAAGAAGCTGTGATGAAAGAGACAGATGGATGGATTGGCAGGGTGCCTGTCGGTCCAGAGATACTTAGGAGGAAGTGAGAATTTAAATTATAGCCTGAAAAAACTTAATAAAGCACTAATTGTGCTGTTGTGGGGTTGTGTTTTCTTTCAGCAAAACAGAAGGGAATGGATTTGGTAACGTACACTTTGTGTCCTAGCATATGTTGTCAAAATCCCCCAGACAAATGCATTATAATAAGTGTACTAAGTGGAGCCACTCATGTACTGTTTTGGAATACATACTTGAGTAAGTAGAATTATTGCTGGTGTTTACTGATTCAGAGGCTTTGTTCTCTTCATTATCATATCATACAGGATCACATGGTGTTAACTGGATGGAAAACTAATTAGCATAATAACATGTCTCACTACAGTACTATGGTTAAGCCTGTGAGCACTCCAATTATAAGTAAAAGTATATAATTTAGTGGTGGGAATGGCACCGACTTTGTTTAAAAAAATACTAGAAATTGAGAATGTGAGCATTTTTTAAGTTCTTTAAAATTTTTTAAATTTATTGATTTGAGAGAGAGAGAGAGAGAGAGAGGAACACTGATTTGTTGTTCCACTTATTTATGCATTCATTGGTTGATTCTTATATTTTCCCTGGTCAGAGATTGAACCTGCAACCTTGGTGTATCCCGACAATGCTCTCACCAATTAAGCTATTCACCCAGGGCAACATGTGAGCATTTGGAGTAAATTGGAAACCCTTTATTGATCATAAACAAACTAAAGATTTCATTTTCTATTTTTCTATGAAAGGTTTATTATTTACTTACATTGGTAGCATTGATGTTAATAGATGTGACGAATTATGGGGTTTCCTTTACTGAATTAAAAAAAATCTTTGTTATTCTGATTTTTCTTTTTTCTTTTTTTTGAGAGAGGGGAAGGGAGAGAGGCAGAGAGGGAGAAAGACATCAATGTATGGTTGCCTTTCACCTGCCTTCAGCTATGGACCTGGCTGGGAGACCTGGCTAGCAACCTGGTTATGCGTGCCCTGGCTGGGAATCGAACCAGCAACTTTTGGATTCACAGGCTGGCGCTGAATTTTTTTTTGAACATTGGTTAATGAGCAGAAAATTCATGCAAATCTTTAATTATAGAGTCAGTGGATGTTACAGTTAATGCCTAGGAAAAACAAGAGAATTAATAAAATGCACCTATTTTAGACTTGAGTTCAATTAAATAAGTGTGTTAGAGCCTATTGTGGGTACAGCACTCTCTAATGTGGGATAAAATCCTTCCTTCCTCCCAAAAGATGAGCAGTGTTCTGTGGGATCCCTTAATTGGGAGAGATTTTGGACAAGAAATAATCTCCAGGGCACTACCCAACTCTCAGATTATATAATTGTGCTGGATGAGAAGAATTTGTTAGTTCCAGGAGAACTTTTACGTTCTCAATACAAGTGCTAGAAACTGAAAGTATTAGCTGCCACAGTGTGGGAATGTGAAATTCCCATTCAATAGGACATTCAACCCATTTTTATTTTTAATGGGCACTAAGGACTTTAATTAAGATAGAATAGTTTAGCCCTGGCTGAATAGCCTAGTTGGTTAGAGCATCTTCCTAATATGCCAGGGTTGTGAGTCAATCCCTGGTCAGAGCACATACAAGGCTCAACCAATGAATGCATAAATGGATAGAACAATGAATCAATGTTCCTCTTTTTCTGCCACTCCCTCTCCCCTCCTCTGTCTAAAATCTATAAATTAAAAAAATTAAAGCATAGTTTTCAGACTGTTATTAGCATTTATAAGTAGTAATGTAAATATAAACAAGACCATGATTTATACATTTAACCAGTGCCAGGAAACATACATACAGTGTAACAAAAAAAGAGATAGAAAAAATATTAGCAGATAATAATAGGCCATACATCAAACCTAACATTATTGTTTCATCAGCCCTAGAAAATGTATTTTTAGGCTAGTTGAAATACTGATTCAGTGTTTCAATACGTGTGAACATATTCAGCAAGTTTACTGTTTGTTGAGTGTCATGTTCTATGATACAGTTATGAAGGCAGCAGACCTTGCCGGGAGTTTAGAGTCTGTTCTGAGTGATAGAAAAGCAAAGACAGCCAACAACATGAAAATGAGTTCCCTTTTCTTCAGACCTCTGGATGCTTTTCCTGTTGATAAACAAGAAATCCATAGCAGGAAAATTTCCCCACTTACTAACTTTACTAATAGTGATTTATATTTTGATAAGTTAAAATATGTTCAGGGTCTTCATGGTAACTAACATTTATTACAGTACTTTGAGCTTGATGTACAGTGAACATTTTCTTACCCAACCTACCCTTTAACTAACTTGGTAGAATGAACACTTGCTGTTACTGGGTGTTATGAATATGATATATCTCAACCATGTGATCTCCCAAACAGGCTGTACTCACAGAGAATCAGTTTTATTTATTTCTGTATTTGTTCATGTTCATGGTGCCTGTAGTTATCTAGTGTAATTAAATTGGACATAAGCCAGTGATATTTGAATTTTATTTAAAAGAATGGTTTCGTAAACATTTCAAGTACTTTGGAATGATTTGATAATTTCAGATCACTAAAAAATTACTGCTCAATCATATGGATAAACAAACTGAAGAAGATTGGGAGGGAGTCTTAAAAGTCTAGCAGGCCTCTGCATCTAACCACTTGATGAATATTTTCAGGGTTTTTTTTTTTAAAGATAAAAGTTATTATCATTATTATTATTTAAATTTTATTGTTGTATTACATCCATCCCCTTTTGGCTCCCCTCTGTCCCCCCAGGGTGTTTTTTTTTTTTTTTTAAGATTTTATTTATTATTTCCAGGGGGAGGGAAAGGGAGAGAGGCAGAGAGGGAGAGAAACATCAATGTATGGTTGCCTTTCACCTGCCTCCAGCTATGGACCTGGCTGGAGACCTGGCTTGCAACCTGGTTAGATGCCCTGGGAATCAAACCAGCGATCTTTGGGTTCACAGGCCGGCGCCTTATCCACTGTGCTACCAGCCAGAGCCAAAACCAGGTTTTTAAAAATATATTGAAAACACAGGTCATCACAGTGGGTGTGGTATATGAAAGAAAGACAACTTGCAATTCAACAGTAAGTAAACCCACACTCAAGACAAATTCTTGGACCTACGAACAAAGATTAACAAATAAATACACATTTATATTTTTTAATCTGCCATACCTTACAGTTAATATTTTATCACAAATAATAGAGAAGACAAACTTCTTGGGTAAGATTTTATTGCACTGAATTGGGTAATAAGACATTTATCTTTGTCATATTATTTAACTTTGGCTCTCCTAAAGCACTTTCAGTGAAATTTTTTTGTCTTCTCCCACTTCTTTCCATTTTTGGATCCTCTGTGATGACAGGAAGTGAGAGACACTTTGGGCGGGCTTTTGTCTGCACTTTGTACCCTCCCCAGAATGGAGTGGGGGAGTCTAATACAGGCATCTTATATAGACAGTTGAAATATCTAGCAAACAAAGATACTCACTTAGAAAGGTCAGTGATATAGTCTGTATACCAGATGACACCACGGTGTCTGGGAAAGTTAAAACTGGTCCTAAAGGGTCTATTTATACTCCCAAGGGGGAAAAATGAGTACTGATACCATCTTCTCAGTTACATTTTCCTATACATTAAAACTTTTTAAAAAGAAAGGGCATAAGTATCCTTAAAGGTGTTAGGTTTGTTGAGCTATTTCATCAGGAGTCCTCTGTCTCTTGTCAAGGGGCCACTGCTTCTTTCTTGGATCATTGAGCTCACTAGGTTGGATGGGAAGATGATTGACATTGAAGATCCTCAGTGGGCAGAGACTCTCGTGGCTGGCCTGTTTGTCAGTAAAAATGCCCCAGAGGAGCAAATGAAGGGACCTCACTGCAGGCCACACCTTCCCCCCAGTTCTGGAGAGGGGAGTAAGACACGGGTGGCAACCCCAGAGGCAGTAACTAGAATGAAGGACTTCTGGCAGATTCCAAAGCTGATTGGGTAGTCCTTTTGTAAGTATATCTGGGTACATTGATCCAGTCATCTGGACATTTCTGCTCATTTTTTCTTTCTTTGTAGAAATTTTCATTCTTATTTTCTTTACTCCTTATTTCTCTCTTTCATGCGCATGCACACACATGCTTTCCCTTGTTCTTATTTAATAATACTGGTTAGTAAGTTAAACATTTCTTCCATTACCTCCCATTCTACCTACTTCCTGAGTTGTGAATGCTGGTAAGATAAACTGCAGTCTCCGTTCTTCTTTTCTACACCTTGCTGTAATCATTTGCTTTTGAATGATTCTCATTTCTCAATAAAAATATAGTGTTGTGTATGTACTGTGTGTGAAGCAGTCCATATTTTTCTTCATAGCCTAGCATTGTACAAAAAGGAAGGGCTCTCTTCAAGAATTCATTTGTTTATTCCTTCAGCATACTTCTTTGAGAGTCCTACTATGGACTAGTCTCTGTGAATACACAGAGAAATAAGGCTGTGGTCCCTCAGAAAGCCGAACTCTCTGCTTGTTCTGCACCCTGTCCATTCTGTCTTGCCCGCTTGGTAACCTCATTCCTATAGTTGGCCCATCTCTCCTGCTTCATCATCCTTTCTTCACTATCGTTCCCAGGTAAAAGGGCCATAAGATTTACTGTGTTTTTAAAAAATGCTTTCTGGACCACAGATTCCCTGCAGCTACCATCCCCTTTTTTCCCTTTTCCTTTCACAACAGAAAGGTTGTCTCCCCTTCTCTTCCCATTTTCTGTTGAACTATTCCAGTTAGGCACTCTTTTCTCTGATTATACTAAAGCCACTGTCCAAGATAACTTCAGGTTACTAAACCCAGAGACTGATTCTCAATTCTTACATTACCTGGTAATTTTTTTGTCTTGAAACACTTTCTTCACCTTGCTTCCAGAGCATCTCTCAAGTTCTTCTCTCTCTTTGTGGTTACTCCTTAATATTGTTGTTTTTCTCCTCATTTTCCTGACTTCTTTTCATTGCAGTACACAAAGGCACAATCTTAGACTCTCACTCCCAACATACACCCAGATAGTAGGTGATCTCATCCTATCCCATCTTTAAATACCATGTTTATACTGGTTACTTTCATATGTCTGTTTTTAGCCCTGATTTCTCTCTTGAAATCAAGACTTGAATGTCCTGAAATCTACTTAATGTTTCCATCTGGATACCTGAGAGGCATCTCAAACTTAAAATGCCCTAACTGAATTCTTATTTCTATCCACCAAAGAACAAACAGCAACAAAAGCCTACTTCTCCCACAGTTATCTCTGTCAGTAAATGAAATCATCATGCTACCAGTTGCTTGGGTTAGAAATCTTGGAGTCTTCCTTGACTTCTCCCTGTCTCATAACCACATCTTATCTGACAGCAAGTCCTGAATACTGAATAACCTTATCTCTTCAACCTCCATTGTACTCTTCTAGCCTAATGCATTATTTCCTCTCTCCTGGACTATTGCTGTCTCCTCTTAACTGGTCTCCCTGCTTCTGCCCATACTTTTCTAGTCTGTCAGAGCTGCAAGAATGATTCTTCAAGTGTAGGACAGATCACATCACTCTGCTCCAGTCATGTCCTGTCTCAGTAAATCTGAAGTCTTAACCATGATCTCTAATGCTCCAGATGATCTGGTCCCCTGCCATGGCCCTGACCCCTCTCTTACCCTCTCCCTCTTATCCTTCACTTCCAGTCACACTGGCTTTTGTGCTGTTTCTTGCTCCTATATTGTACTCATTCCATCACTTCACTTTATCTTTGCTTAATTTTCACCTTATCAGATAGGTCTTTAATGATCAGCTTACATAAAATAATACCAGTCCATTGTCACTGCATGTCTTTTTTGCTTTTTTCCTAGGCATAATACTTGACATATTATACATTCATTTGTTTATTGTATGTTTTCTCTAACTAGTATACAGGCTAATCCATGACAATAGGAATTTTTGTCTTGTTTTATTCATTCCGGTATCATCAGTGCTTACAACTTAGTAGATGCTCAGTATTATTTGTTGTCTCTGTAAATGAATGAATGAATGAGTAATTCCTGTTTTTATTTTTTAAAGATTTTATTCATTATTTTCAGAGAGAAGGGCAGGGAGGGAGGAAGAAAGGGAGAGAAACATCAATGTATGGTTGCCTTTCATCTGCCTCCAGCTGCGGACCTGGCTGGAAACCTGGCTTGCAACCTGGGCATGTGCCCTGATTGGGGAATTGAACCAGTGACCTTTGATTTTGCAGGTCGGCACCCATCCACTGACCCACCAGCCAGTTCCTGCTTTTAAGAAGCTTACAATTTAGTGGAAGAACTGAAAGTAGCCAGAATACACCAAATGCTAGTGTACACTAATAAGGTGTTGATAAATATATTTCAGAGAAGTTTCCCAGCTCTTTCCATATTTCCAGTCTTAGCGACAGAGTGTCTGATGATCTTGAGTATCAGCACAACAGGAATATATGTGTACTCGGTTGTAAATCTTTTCTGAATTTAATTGGCTCAGTCTATGATAGCACACGTTGAGTTTCTTTCAGATGTTGTTGAATTTGAAAATCTGTGCTATGTTGCAGGATTTCTGTGCAGTAATTCATATAATGTACTGATCCCCAACCCTAGTGGTATAGGACCTTAGGGAAAAGGATTTTCCTTTTGCTGATATCCTGAAATCTTTTCTTAATAAGTAAATAAATACATCAGCAAACTACAATCAGGCATATAGTGGATACTGTTTTAATGAATATCCATAGTGGTTCATAGCCTACTATATAGGGAGGAACCCCCCAATGAAATTTATTTATGTTGTCTATTCTTAATGTTTAAACTTCAGTTACCTTAAAAGTACTCTCCATTTGGTGCAATACACTTATTGAGACTTTTTTCCACTGCTCAAAAGTTTTGTTTTGTTTTTTTTTGATACTTCCCAGTTTTTAAAAAATATTTCATTGTTGTTGTATTACATCCATCCCCTTTTTGCTCTCCTCTGTCCCCCTTCCCACCCACCCATTCCCCACAAAGTCATTCCCATCTGTTGTCCATGTCCTTGGTTCCTTTATACTAGGTTCTTATCTCAAAATCATTTTTGAACTCATCATTTTGGATGCGTTTTAGTGCTTTTGCTGTTTTTTGTTTTGTCTCATCTGCATCAGCAAAACATTTTCCTTTGAGGACGTTTTTCATCCAGGGAAACAAAAAAAGTCACTTGGGGTGAGGTTGGGTGAATGAGGGGGTCATGGAGAGGGGGTCATACCATTTCTAGTCAAAAACTGCTGAATACTCAGCACAGTGGGGGCAGGTGTACTTGTAAATCACCCATCATGAAATGGGCAAACAAGTTGAAAGAGTCTTCAAAAAGATTTTCTGAAGCCGAATGCAGCATCTCATTACAATGCCAGCTGGTGCACCAATACAGGTGAGTTCCTAGAACACCCGCCTAGTGGGGAAAGCATGTACTACAAGGGCCCACCCTCTGGAAAATAATCCCGCCCCCTCCCTTTTTTTTTTTTTTTTTTAAAGATTTTATTTATTATTTTTCCCAGAGAAGGGAGGGAGGAAGAAAGGGAGAGAGATGTCAATGTATGGTTGCCTTTCACTTGCCTGCAGCTACCGACCTGGCTGAAGACCTGACTTACAACCTGATTCTGTGCCCTGATTGGTGACCTTTGGGTTTGCAGGCTGGTGCCAATCCACTGAGCCACAGCAGCCAGGGCTAATTCCCATTTTTTTGAGGTCCCCCCTCAATGTCAAGTCTGGATTCTAATTACTATTAGACTAGTTAATTTGAAGATGAAGGTTGATAAAAGATGGTCATAAATTTTTCTATCCTAGTTATTTTGTTCTTTTGATCAAATTGAAAGAAACCTCATATAAAGTTTGTGAGTACTAAGTCTTGAAGCATTTGATTTATGGTAATTAACATATGAAACAGAGCAAAGGAATTATCCTAGACAAAAATGATACTGCAAATTTAAAAAAAAAGGAATTTAATTTGGAAGTCCTGAAACGTAAAATTTAGTAATGAAACATACATACCTGAAGTCTTTCTTTCTTTTCATTTTTTCTCTCCATACCCAGGGACATTTTTTCCATTGGTTTTAGGGAGGAAGGCAGAGACAAACATCAGTGCAAGAGGAAAGCATCAGTTAGTTGCTTTCTCTATGCACTGGATTGGGAATTGTACATGTCCAGATGAGGGATTGAATCCCCAACCTAGGCATGTGCCATGATTGGGATTTGAATCCACAACCTTTCGGTTATAGAACTATGCTCCAACTAATCCACACCAGCAAGAGCTAAGTCAACTTTCTGAATAAAATCCTCTCAACACCCAATAAAACTTTCTTGAATCCAGTTGCAAAATTTCTGTCCTAAAGTAACATGGAAGCTGCCTGGTAATGTTCACATTTTTTCCCCACCCTTCCTGAGCCTTTGCTTTCTGAAACCCTTTGAATAGGGCAAAATGTCCATTCTTATATTTATTGTCCACTCTTATATTTATTCATTGTGGAGCATTGGGTAAGAATGCAGGGAGACAGTAAATGAGCAAAGATATAAGTAAATTTAATAATTTTAGGCAGCAGTGGGTGCTGGGCAGGAAATTAAGTGTGTGATATGACTGGGTTGTGGGGGGATGTTAGAAAATTTTGATTGGGTGGTTCCTAGATGGCAAGAGCAATTACAGAGGTCCCAAGTAGGGAATACGCTTGGTAAGAAAAACAGGAAACTTTCTAGTGTAGCTGGAGAACAGAGTCAGGGAGAGGGGTGGGAGATTTTAGAGAGGTGGGAAGGAACCAGAACCTGTGGGGCTTTGTTATCCTAATAATTTTCCTAATTCTTGTTTAGTCTGTCCTGTCTCTATCACGTAAAGCAAGCCAATAAACAAACCAGTAACATTTCATGAAACCACCACCTTTCCTTTGAATGTAAAGGGTAGAAGTGAATAGAATAAGTGTTTATTAGAAAAAGCTGCTCAGCATACAGGTGGAGATAAAAGAAAGTACTGTGATTTATTTTTCTTTAATTTTTAAAATATGATTTTACTTACTTTTAGAGAGAGGGGAAAGGAGGGAGAAGGAGAGGACCATTGATGTGCAGGAGAAACGTGATTTGGCTGCCTCTTGCAACTCCCCCATCTGGGGACTAACCCACAGCCCAGGCTTGTGCTCTGACCAGGAATTAACTGACCACTTGGCTTTGTGGGATGATGCCCAACCAACTGAACCACATTAGTCAGGGCAGTACTGTGAAAGGACCCAAAGAAAAGTTCCTAAAGTTTTATACTCTTATTAGGGTAGTTTAGTCCGAAAGACCACTTTGAATAGGTAATATTTACACACAATACAAAATTCAAAAGGTACAAAGGATCCAAAGTAAAAGGTAAATATCCTTCCAACATGTCTTCTCTAGCCACCTAATTTCTATTCACTAGATCTGCCCTAGCTTCCTCTTGCAGGGATTATGTGTGTGTGTAAGTAACAGCCAGGTAGTTTACTTATAAAAATTAGTACTGCTGTGCATTGCAAGTAATATATTGGGGACATCTTTGTGAAATAGAACAAAGGTATGTCAATTTTTCCTAGAAATGTATAGTGTTTGAACTGGGGCGCTGAAGTACCTATGGTTTTTCAACACTTACTTAGTTAAACTGAGGTTTGGTTACCTGAAATGCTCAGGGATCCTTCTAGAGTGGGGAATTGCTGGAAATACCACAGTGTGTTTGTAGGATCAGTTACTGAGAGGCTGGAAAGTTGTTGGTAGTGGGCTGTATGTGTCAGGAGAGTGCAGTTGTGTAGAAGTTACTTGCCTGACTGGCCTGCTAGCTCGGCAGTTGTCTAGGTCAGACTGGTTTTGCTGATTTCTAACAGGTCCCATCCTTTTAAGCCAAAGTACCTTCTTTTTCAAGGTACTGTATGCACCTAAACCTTGTAGGAAGCTGTTTACATTTATTCATATGCTTTTGCACCCAGCTGTGGAATGGGGGCAGGTAGAATTCTGAGTGGGATTGTGGTTTTTCATCTCCTCTTGAGGCAGACTGTGCCTTAAAATAAACTTCTATCTCTTCCTACCAGTTCCCCCAAAATGCCAGAGCTGGGGTATGGGAAAACTTGACTGAAAAAGATTATCACAGTGTAATGTCCTTACTTACTTTGAAACAGAAAAAAATTACTAGAATGATACACCTATATTCAAATGTGAGCACCAGAAGTATTTGCATGAGTATTTTTTCTTTTTCCTTTTTAACTTTTTTATAATTTAAATTGTGTGCTGCTACTGCTTTCTTAGTACAGTTAATTAAAAATAGACTGTTTCTGCAAATCTAGAAATGCATCTGAGGCAGATTGAGATTGTGCCTTTTGTGTGATTTATCCAAATATACTTTAAAAACTTTTAGATAAAAAAAACAAAAAAACTTTTAGATAGTTTAGGATGCTTTTTAACTCATTTTCAAAGTGGAAAATTAATAAACTCAAGTGTTGTATTAACTATAGCAACAAGCAAAATAAAGTACCTAGGAATAAATTTAACAAAGGAGGTAAAAGACCTGTACTCAGAAAACTACAGAACACAGAAGAAAGAAATCAAGTAAGATACAAATAAATGGAAGCATATACCACGTCGATGTATGGGAAGAATTAATATAATTAAAATGCCCATACCACCCAAATCAAATTATAGGTTCAATGAAATCCCTATTAAAATATCAGTGACATATTTCACAGATCTAGAATGAATACTTCAAAAATTTATATGGAACAATAAACGCCCACAAATAACCACAGCAATCTTGAGAAAGAAAAACAAAGTAGGAATCACAATACTGGATCTCAAACTATATTACAAGGCCATTGTAATCAAAACAGTCTGTTGGTGGCATAAGGATAGACATAGATCAGTGGAACAGAATAGAGAGCCCAGAAATAAACCCAGGTTTCTGTGGTCAATTAATATTTGGCAAAGGGGGAAGAAGCATAAAATGGAGTGAAAATAGCCTCTTCAACAAGTGGTGATGGGAGAACTGGATAGGGACATGCAAAAAAACGAAATAAACTAAATAACTCAGAGATTCAAACTACAATTGGAAGAATCAACAGGACCAGGAGCTGGTTCTTTGAAAAAATAAACAAAATTGACAAGCCCTTATCCAGACTCATCAAGAAAAAGAGAGAGAGGACCCAAATAAACAGAATCAGAACTGAAACAGGGGAAATCACAACTGATACCTCAGAAATACAAAAGATTGTAAGAAATTACTACAAACAACTCTATGACAAAAAATATGACAACCT
>PVIW01008491.1:0-60697 GCA_004026585.1 Noctilio leporinus
AAAAAAAAAAAAAAATTTAAAAAAAAAAAAAAAAAAAAAAAAGAAGTAAAACTATAGAATTGAATAATTTTTAAATTCAGAAAAATATTACACAACTATAATATACAAAAAAATTATTCTTTAAAACTTTTGGCTGGTGTGGCTTAATGGATTGAGTGCTGGCCTGTGGACCAGAAAGTTGTCATTCCATTTCCAATCAGGGCGCATTCCTGAGTTGCGGACCAGATGCTCAGCTAGGGGTGTACAAGAGGCAACCACATATTGATGTTGCTATCCCTCTTTCTCCCTTCCTTCCCCTCTCTCTAAAATAAATTTAAAAATAAAATGAAATACTTAGCTATTTTCATTATACTGTGCAGTAAAATTAGGGCTGTTTCCATCTTTGTTTTCCCTTAGCATTTTTTCTTGCTTTCCTTCACCTACATCTTTTTTTCCCTCTCATTTTACCTTTTCATTTTTCCTGTACTCCTTCTTCATAGAAGGTATATACTAATGAACTGCAGCCTTTATATCCCCTTGGTTCCTGAGTACATTCATGATGACCTATCTCTGTCTCTTAATGCATGCCCAACTGAGACCAAGATCAAGGATGGAGAAAATGATTATACCTTTTGATGGAAAGGGCTGCGGCACCAATTCAACATAATATATAAGTTATTAGTCTTCTTTCCTGCCTGCAATGGGGATGCAGGATCTGGAGCAAGGGAAAGTCATCCTGAAGTCAGACAGTTAAAAATGACCCAAAATGGTGATATCAGAATTGAGAGTCTAGCTGTGCAACAGCAAAGTTGTGAAAAATTTGATGCTTCTCCAAACAGCCATCCAGGACTGGCATGCCTTTGTGTTTCCATGATAGTTAGCCTTCATTGATTTCTATTTTTATTCCAATTTGCTGGCTGGCCTTTAGCAATCGTGTTATCCATATGATTGTTTTATATTTCAATCTATTCTTGCAAAGTTATCCAAAGATTTGTGTTGTTGTCAGATGTTTTATAGGTGAGGGAAACAAAGACTTTAAATTGACACATTCACATTATTTTTTATTGTTGACACTATTGCAAATGATGCTCCCCCTTTTCCCCCTTCAACCCACCCAGGTCCTGCTTCCCCCCACTTACTATGCTATCCCCTGACTTTCACCACACTGTTGTCTGTGTCCATGGGATATGTATACACATATAATTATGGTTAATCTCTTCCCCTTCTTTTATCCAGTCTTTCCCATCTCCCTCCTCCCTGACATCTGTCTGTTCCATGTATCTGTGCCTCTGGTTCTATTAAGTTAGGTATTTGGGATGGTGTTGGAGGTGCTTTCTAAGAGTGAAGAGATGTCCATTACTTGAAATGACAAAATATGATTTTCTCAATGGCTTTTTAAATTCAATTTCCAAGCAGTTCAAAATTTTATAAAACAAAGAATAAAAAATAAATTATGTACATAGTACGTAGCATAGTCATGCATACAGTAATTTTTTAATAATTTTTTGGCACTTACCAATGTATAAAATTGTTTAGCTTAAGGTGTACAGTCAGAAAACCTGACTGAGATTCTTTCAAGCCATATTTTAAATAAAGCATTTGAAAATATCTGGATAAGTTACTGTTAATCAATAATTTTGTTTTAAAATACTTTATATTTTTTTTAACTGTTGATATCTTTCATTGATTCTTTTCTAAGAATATACCACTGTTTATAAATTGCCTGATTTCATATATATGTATATGACATTATTTTCAGGCTTATTAAATGAATTGTCACTTTTAGGAAAACTAATAGTGTAGCAATCTGAACTCTTGATAAACTTTAATTTTTAATGACCTATTATCATGTTAATCATTATGTTTTCTTATTTAGTGTAATGGTGGATATTAGTTTAACAAAGAAAACAGAGAAAACATTTGATAAAAATTAGCAAAAAGAAAAATAATCTCAGATATTATGACCAAGAATAAAGGAGAGTTTAAATTATTTTCAAGCCCTGGCTGGTGGCAAAGTGGATAGTTGCCTGCCTGCAAACCCAAAGGTTGCTGGTTCAATTCCCAGTCAGGGCACATAACCAGGTTGCAAGCCAGGTCTCCAGCCAGGTCCATAGCTGGAGGCAGGTGAAAGGCAAAGTGAAAGGGAGATGCTTCTCTCCCTTTCTTCCTCCCTCCTGCCCTTTTCCCTAAAATTAATGAATAACATCTTTTAAAAAATATTTTTAAAAATAAAAGAATAGACTAGAACACTGCAAACTGAGATGGTAGGAAATGTTCAACTCTATTCAATATATGCTTTTTCCAAGCAAGTGTTTGGTTGTTGCTTTGTTTTGAATAATAATGATCATTTTATTCTCAAAAGGGCGAACTTATTTTTTCAAAACAACTCACTTTGAATAAGACTTCCATTGAGATTATTTATAAAATGAGGTTCATATTTAAATGAAACTTGTTTTTGTATTGGTGGAACACCAATACAGAACATTTAATTACCCTTCCTCCTCCTTTTGGCTCAAAGCACCTCTTTGTAGTTGCAGGTTCCTCCCAGTCCGAAGCTTTTATGAAATGAGTATATTATTTTTTTCTAGCAATCCTCCCTATTTTTCTCCTAATGGCACAATTACTAGTAATAAAATAAAATAAGAGTATTTCCTCTGTTATTTTAATCTAACATATAGCTGAGGCCCAGAGACATTAATGTTCTCAAAAAGCAAAACAAAACAAAACTATTTGATGATGAATATTTCCTTTTGTTTATAAATTCAACTATAACTTTTAAAATGTACATATTTTAACAAATAGGCTATGAGCAAAATATTAAAATAGAGATGTCTTGTCAGATAATGTTATTTAAAATGCTGCACAATCCCATTATAAAATATTATACTTTTCTCCCTACATTTTTTATTATACTACATGTCAAATCATATTTCTCTATGTAACAAGTTATGGAATATATAGATCTAGTAAAACACCCTAAAACTTTTATTCATTGACAACAGTTTTTTTGGAAAAAACTTCCGCACATTAGTTACTATGACAGTACTTGGATTATAAAACTCTAACAGTATCTTATGAAATTTGAAAATAAGTCAATGTATATTTATATGAAGATACAACATTTTATTTCTTTAATGAAAAACTGGATGACCAATTTTTTCAAAAGTAACTTTTAATCATTTTAAAAGCATAGAAATTAAAAATACAAACTAGACACTTTTTTTAAGAGTTTTTTAAAGAGTTTTTTATTCATTATTTTTAGGGAGAAAGGCAGAGAGGGAGGAAGAGAAGGAAAGAAACATTAGTGTATGGTTGCCTTTCACCTTCCTACAGCCACGGACCTGGCTGGAAACCTGGCTTGCAACCTGGTTATGTGCCCTGGCTGGGGAATCGAACCAGTGACCCTTGGGTTTGCAGTCCAGCGCCTATCCACTGAACCACCAGCCAGGGCTAGACACTTATTTTTAAAGATAAATTCTTAAAAATATTTTGCATCCAACTAATTTTTAAAAAGAGCTAACATTTTGCCCTGGCTGGTAGCACAGTGGATAAGGCGCTGGCCTGCGAACCCAAAGGTCGCAGGTTCGATTCCCCATCCAGGGCACATAACAAGGTTGCAAACCAGGTCTCCAGTCAGGTCTGTGGCTGGAGGCAGTTGAAAAGCAACCATACATTGATGTCTCTCTCCCTCTCTACCTCTCTCTCTTCCTCTCTTTCTAAAAATAATTAAATAAAATCTTAAAAAAAAACTGATACTTATTTTAAAATAATAAAAAAAGAGCTGACATTTTAACATGCTTTAAAATATTTAAAGTTTATACTTTATAAGCTCCATTTTTTATATCTCTCTCTGAAATCACCATGATTTTCAAGTGAATTGGGTAACCGTGTTAGCAAAGAATTTGTCTATAATATACAATAAAGAAAAGGAAAATTAACCCTGGCTGGTGGCACAGTGGAAAAAGTGCCGGCCTGTGAACCCAAAGGTCGCTGGTTTGATTCCCCAGCCAGGGCACATAATCAGGTTGCAAGCCAGGTCTTCAGTCAGGTTCGTGGCTGGAGGCAGGTGATAGGCAACCGTATATTGATGTCTTTCTTCCTCTCTGCCTCTCTCCCTTCCCCTCTCTCTAAACGTAATAAATAAAATATTTAAAAAAATAAAATTAAAATTAAAAATATATTTTATCTGCTTATAAGTAGAAATAATCACAGCTAAAAAAATGTCTTTTTGAGTCACCCTTTCTGCATACTGTTAATGTAGCTATATCCAATAACTTCTTACAGGTTTAATTATAAATTTCTTGTACTGCTACACATGAGAGAGTTTTATAGAGAAAAGATAATTAATTCTTCAGTTCTTGATTATCTTATAGGTACATATAAGAATACATCCTGTTCTCTAACAGATTATAAGACTAGTTATTTATAATTGTGGTATTAAATGCATAGATTTGTTATCGCTACTTAAAATCAGTCTTGAGATATTTAACATTACTAATTTCACTGGAAGGGAAAACACAAACAGCTATACTATCCAGAGTTTTGCCAAAGAAATGCTTCCTAACAAGCATTGTCATGTCAAATATAAGTGAATTGGCTTTAGAAGATTAGTCAAACTGCTTTACTATTTACCTGTGAAAATTGAGGTCTTGGGTTCATATAGCTAAATGAATTCTCTGAATTGCTAAGTCATATCTACATAGGCTTTTTTGGAAACAAAAGATAATTTTCCTGACTTATAGTATGTAGAACAACAAATCCCATTGCTTTAAAATACATCAATTTATGTAAAAATGTAACCATAATACTCTAATCGTTTGCTATTATTTTCCTATGGGTCAGAAAGTATTTTACCCTCAATTTTATTCTACTTTAAATATTGTAACAATGAGAGGTAGAAACAATTATTATTCCTTTACAACAAGAAAAATCTGAAGCCAGTTTTCAAATGTTTAATAATTTTAAAGTTATTTTTAACAGGTGATTTTCAAAAAGAGCTCAACTAAAGTAAGAGCAAACAAGTATACAAATAGCTATTGATGACTTAGACAATCAGATCTCCCATGTGGGAAGCAGCTACAACTTATAATATTTTAATATATTATCTAATGTACTTTACAGCTAAAACTCAAACCAATTATGCATGTTCTCAAAATCCTATTGGGATAATACAATAAAATACAAATAATTAAAAAATATTTTCAGAATTATTGGTCCAAGTTCACTTGACATATGTGACTAATTTAGACCTTATTAACTTGAAAATATCTAGAACAATTACCATTGCTAGCTGTGTCAGTAAGTTACAATTGGCACATTTTTATATGTTCTGATATATTCATGCAGTTTCCTTAGAACTTATTTTTGATAAATTCTGCATTTAGTAAACTGTTTACTAAATAGTGTAGCTGAAATTTATCTTTTGAAATCATTTCATCAAAAACCTGTCTTGTATTAAAATAAACAAATATCAATTTATTTTATTCTGGAAAATCTCAAAGAAATGATGTACTATTCTTCTAAGTAAAAAGATAACATATTTCTGAAGAATTTTTCATCAAAATACATAAAGACAAGAATTACTACATCTAATGTGATATCTTAGTCACAAGTTAAACTTCACATATACTGTTTGCTAATAAATCAGCAGCCTTAATTTTTCTGTCATTGCAATTCAAGAAGCACAAAGACTCACCCTTTAAGAAAAGCACTTAATCTAAAATCACTGCGTGACTAGTTTTCCCTGGGGCAATACAATGCTGTGCTAAATGCTAAAGGCATTAGAATATCATGGGAACAAGATGGAGTAGCGGAAAAATGTAGTTAAAAGGCTGAGACAGTGTTGTAAAATTCAACACCTTCATGTTTTTCAAAGATAAGTATGTGAATTGCTGTCCTAAGCAATAACCTGGCTGAGAGCATATCTTGCTCCTCTAAAATGACATCAGTGAGGAATCAAATTAACAACACAAACTAAAAAAGTAAGTCCTGCCTTCTCACAGTTATGAAAAGTCCAAAGATTTCAATAAATAATCACAAATAATATTTTCCACACTTATACTAAGTATGAACTTTTCAACTAATAGAATTAATATAAAGTTGCACAACAGTTGTACATTTAAATTCAAAAACAGAATTGTTTTCCTATCAAGAAACAATAATTTATCACCAAAAGCCATTTTCCCTTTAGCATTTATCATGTTATCTTATACTTCAAAATAATAAATAAAATCTTTAAAAATAAAAAGACTCTTGTCAATTTTCAGTATCAAAATATTTGCACTATTAGTTTCTTTCTCCCAGTCTGCCCCCAAAGTGACCACTCAAAAAGATAGCACATTTTAAGCCAATTAGCTGCAGGATGCGCACCAAACAGACCTCACAGAAACCTCACCAATAAGGGAGTACCGTGTAAGGAAAGAAACTTCAAAGATCAGCACAGTGCCAGCCCAGACTGTAGAGAGGTTTCACTGCCGGATGGGGTAGCCAGTTCACCCCAACTCCAAAGAAGCAAAGTTTCAAAGTAATATAGACTTTAAAAAGAGTTTTGTACATAAACGATTCAAAATTTCTCTAGCACTAATGGATCCGAAATGCAATGAGATGGCACTTTCAGGAGACAACAGCTTCAGACCCAGAAAAGGATGATGAGATGAGTTTTAGGTAGCTAAAACAGCACCGAAGACATAATTTTCCTCTTTCAAGGAGGCGTGAGAGCAAATAACTGGTCACTTCAACGTAAGGGGCGCATGATCCATTTTGTGAACCATTAAGAAGGGTTAGAAATAAGACAAGGATTTGGTCTCAGAGAGGTATCACAATTTTAATTTATTTGGTCACTTCTGATTAAGAAAAAATTACCCCCAAATACCTGAACATCAATTGGTTTTTGTTTGTTCTGTTTTGTTTTGAAAACAAAACAGGAATTATTTTTATTCCTTTTTTGAAATTTCATTGTTAGTATATACGAATGTAGTTTATATTCCAGGCTAAGTCCTCCTGGAATCATCTTTCTGGTTTGACTGGGACTCTGCACAAAGCAACGATGACCCATAGTGGAGTCATTCTCTGGGCTCTGTCTGCTCAGCTCTCAGCAGTCAGGCACACACCTCTTCTTCTATGGAGAAGGCATAAGTTGAACAATTGCTTTCTATCTGTTGCCTTAGACTAGGAACCACTTGAACAATTACTTTCTAAAAGTGAGAAAGGGATTAGATGGCTACTTGAGAACTGTGGATTTGAAATGATTTACAAATGGTTGCTACAATTACAAAAAAAGAAAAAAGGTAATTATAAACTGTGTACATCACAACATTGCCTTTAAAGACAATATTCATTAAGCCCTGACTGGTGGCTCAGTGGATAAGGCACCAGCCTGTGAACCCAAATGTAGCTGGTTCAATCCCCAGCCAGGGCACATAACCAGGTTGCAAGCCAGGTCCATAGCTGGAGGCAAGTGAAAGGCAACCATACATTAATATCTCTCTCCCTCTCTGCTTCTCTCCCTTCCCCTCTCTCTAAAA
The DNA here is from genome assembly GCA_004026585.1 of Noctilio leporinus. Classification (NCBI taxonomy): domain Eukaryota; kingdom Metazoa; phylum Chordata; class Mammalia; order Chiroptera; family Noctilionidae; genus Noctilio; species Noctilio leporinus. The sequence goes on from PVIW01008491.1 coordinate 7,503, forward strand.
ATAATAAATAAAATCTTTAAAAAAAAAAAAGACAATGTTCTTTGTGCTCACACCTTAAAATGTTATTCCGAAAGGTACTGAACCTTTGTCACAACCAGAATCTCTGGGAGAGACAGGGACATTTTGGTGAAAAAGACATTGGGTGAGGGTTAGGAGTTGGGGAAGCAAGAAGAGAAAGCAGCCTTCAGGTTAAAAATCAGCCTGGAGTTTAAAGGTCGGTGTCAGGCAGGCAGGCCTCAAGTAGAGTCGGGGTCAAGGGAAGAGCAGAGGCAGAGCAGAATGGGGTGTTCTACGTCTCTTTCAGGTCAAGCAAAGTATGGTCCAGCATCATTTGTGCTCAGCCTTCTCCTCTGCTGCTGGTCTGCTGCTGCACAATTCAGATCTTGAGTTTCACTGCCTGGTTGGTGGTGACCCCGGCCATGGTGCCCACCAGCTCCTGCTCCCATTCAATTTCCTGCCTCCATTGGGCACTGCAGCCTTCTCCTAAACTTAACCTCTTTAAGTTCATTTGTTTGTCTACTTACCACCCTCTTGCCTTGTTCCCCCAGTAGCATTTGGTAATAGAACCTCCATACTCTTTTTCATAGTGGCTGCACCAGTTTCCATTTCTGTCAGCAGTGAAGGAGGGTTCCTTTTCCTCTACAACCTCTCCAACAATTGTTATTACTTGTCTTGTTGCCAATAACCATTCTAACAGGTGTTCAGAGTCATCTCATTTTAGTTTACAAGTATATTTGCATTTCTCTGTTTCATTAATATATGAATTGGGAAACTCCTTATTTCACCTTCCATTTTGAATGAGATCCTTGCTGGGTAGAGTATTCTTGGCTGCAGGCCTTTGTTTTTCATTGCTTGAAATAATTTTTGCAGTTCGCTTCTGGCTTGTTGTGTTTCTATTGAGAAATCAGCTGATAACCTTATCATAGCCAATCAAAAGACAGGGTAGCCGAATGGATAAGAATCAACTTTAACTTATGAATGCTTTAAAATGATCTTGTTCTAAATAGATTTTACTAAATAAGGTCTAAATAAGGTATAATTTTGTATATTACTTGTAGCTGCACTACTGCAGGTTAAGTTTTCTTAGATTGGAATTATTTCGCAATATGGGAAAATCATGTTACAATTACTCAGAAAAATCTAATTCAGTTAAGGAAGAAGAAAAAAGTAAAAAAATGTGGATGTTTATTACCTAGAAGATATGCTATCTTTTTTATTCACTATTACAAAACATGTATTTATTTGTGAGTGTGTAATATATTGATTTTGTTAGCAATTTATGTTTTAAATAGCAACCAACTGGTCATGGGTGTGTTCTGAAATTAGTCATTCTTTAGGTAGGAAAGATGCTGAGAATGAAGACCAATTTGGATGGAAGTTGCAAACTACTAAACTATATGATTCGTGTACATAGACAATATATATTCTCATATTACCTTGTAAATTAGATGAGATTCCTTTCAAATAGACTGTGAAAATATACATTTCCAGTTATGACAGCTCCCAAACTGGGGATGCTTGGGAAAACGAATGAATGCTATAGTAAACTTTATTATTGAAATGTGAACATACCTAATCTCTACCTCAACGACTCTTAAATAGTTCAGGAGTTAGTTTAGGACCACATAGGAAGTCAACCACAAATTCAAAAAATAGCTAGAATACTATTCTACAAAATTACTTAAATCCTAGGGATTTTTACTTTTTACCTCAACTTAGTGGACATAATAATTTCTACTCTGGGGACTGGCTGAGCACTGCAAGTGCCATTATTTCTGAAGGCTTCATCTTGTAAAACACATATAGAGGAAAAACAGAGGGTATTGAAATAAGTAAGACCTGTGCACAGCCTAAATACATAAATAAATAAATCTACTATTTAAGATGGAAAACTCCAAAAAGAATATGTTGTAGTTACAGTAGCTTAAAATAAAGTTGAGTTGTATTATTCGAATGGGGAAGGATCTGACTCAAAAATCAAATTCGTAATTTACTATGGGTTTGGCACTGTCACTAGGACAACTTTCACAAAAGTGAGTTCTGCAGTACACCATTTCTATGATATATTTCACAAAAATAGCATTCCAGAGTAAAACATGTATTAAAGAAAAAAAACTGCTTAATATTTTGCTATACTGTATCTAAAATACTATGATTTAACATGTAATAATTATGTAAGCTATTGGCATACTTTAAGATTTTTGTAACTCTTCAAAATCCAGTATGTACTTTAAATATGTGTAAAAATATGTATGTTTATAACTATTTTTGCATGTGTTTGGTAATATTTCAATTCAGATTACTTAAAAGAGTAATTCTTTAAACAAATTAATTAAAATAGGCATTTTGAAATAATGAAAAGAAAACTTTGTATTAATATGTTTTGAGAAGCTGACAGAAGGCAGTAATTAAATGGTGAATTGTCTGGATGTGAAAAGGAAAAACGAAAAAGTACACATTGGTGGTTACAGAATAAACAGGGGGATGTTAAGAAGAATAAAGGAAATGGAGAAGCCAAAGAACTTATATGCATGACTCATGGGCATGAACAAAGGGAGACATTGCTGGAGGAAATGGGATACTGGGTGGAGAAAGGCAAAGAGGGCAGGAATTGGGACAAGTGTAATAGCAAAATAAATAAAATATATTTAAAAAAAGAAAACATATGAATTGGGGTTTTGATGGGAATTGCATTAGTCTGTTGATTGCTTTAGGTAATATGGTCCTTTTAATTATTTTGATTTTTCCAATTTATGACATGGAATATCTTTTCATTTCATTGTATTTTTTTCAATCTCTTAATATTTTTTATTACTTTTAAGTATATTTTATTGGCTATGCTGTTATAGTTGTCCCAGTTTTTTACCCTTTGCTCCCCTCCACCCAGCACCCCCCTTCCCTCCTGTAATCTCACCCTTCCTTAGTTCATGTCTATGGCTCATGCATATAAGTTCTTTGGCTTCAGCCTTTCCTATATTATTCTTAAATTCCTCCTGTTTATCTTGTACCCACCAACGAAGTTTCCTAATCCCTGCCTCGTTTCTCTGTTTTGCCCCTGTCCCCTCCCAACTGATAACTCTCCCAATGATCTCCATACCTGTGAGTCTGATCTTATTCTGGTTGTTTGTTTAGTTTGTTCTTGTTTTTACTTTGTTAGATTCTGTTGCTGATAGTTGTAAGTTTGTTGTCATTTTAGTGTTTATAGTTTTGATTTTTTTTTTTTTTCTTAAATAAGTCCCTTTAACATTTTACATAATAAGGGCTTGGGGATAATGAACTCCTTTAGCTTTATCTTGTCTGGGAGGCACTTTATCTGCCCTTCCATTCTAAACGATAGCTTTGCTGGATAGAGTAATCTTGGCTCAAGGTCCTTGCTTTTCATCACTTTGAATATTTCTTGCCAGGCCCTTTTTGCCTGAAAAGTTTCTTTTGAGAAATCAGCTGATAGTCTAATAGAAACCCCTTTGTAGGTAACCCTGTTCTTTTCCCTTGCTGTTTTTAAGATTCTTTCTCTATCTTTAATCTTTGGCATTTTAATTATGGTGTGACTTGCTGTAATTCTCTTTGGGTCAGCTTGTTTGGGACCCTCTGTGCTTCCTGGACTTGTATGTCTATTTCCTTCATCAAAATAGGGAAGTTTTTGCTTATTATATTTTCACACAAGTTTTCAATTCTTGCTTTTCCTCTTCTTCCTCTGGCACCCCTATGATTTGGATGTTGGCACATTTAAAGTTGTCCCAGAGGTTGCTAAACCTCTCTTTGCTTTTTTTTTTTTCAATTCTTGTTTCCTCATTCTGCACTGGCTAATTATGTATTTCTTCCTTATGTTCCAAATATTTTATTTGAACCCTGGTTTTCTTTTCTTCACTATTGGTTTTGTATGGATTTTTCTTCATTTTATTTAGCATACCTTCACTTCTTCCCTTTTTCATCTGCCATACTCGAGAATATCTGTCAAGTCTGTGAGCATCTTTATCACTAGCATTTTGAACTCTGCATCTATTAGGTTGGCTAATCTCCTCATCGCTTAGTTCTCCCACTGGAACCTTGATCTGTTCCCTTTTTTGGGCCATAATTCTTTGTCTTCTCAGGCTCCTGAATTTGCCTCTGTTTCTTGGGTAGAGCTGTTAACACCTGTTGTAAGGGGTGGAGCCTTAGATACTTGTTAGTGCTGAGCGACTTGTTTTACCACGTTGTGGTGCTGTATGTGGGTGAGGGGTCTGAGAGGGAACAATGCTGCTTGCTCAGCACTTGCTCCCTTTCCAGGCACTTCTCCTGCTTCCCATATAGGACTGGCACCTCTCTAGATGTTGCCCTGTCTATGGTACACAGAGTGGGTGGGTTTGCTGATGTTCTAGGACTGTGGGGCTCTTCTAAGTAGACAGATTCTGCTGAGATGGGCAGTTTATTCCTCTCCCCAACCCCAACAACCCCCACTGGGTCTTCACAGTCAGAAACAATGAGGCCTTATTTTCCCCCTGGCCCCGGAACCATTAGTTGTGCTATCTGGTTTGGTGCTAGAAGGGCTCCCCAGGTATTCCTAATTTTTTTTCAATGTGTGACTGTGCTTTCTGCTGGCCGACCATAGCCACCATAACACCATAGCTGCAGTGCTGCCAAACCATGCCACCAGCCCACATCCTCTCTGTCCCAGGTCTGCCCCTCCCTCCTGTCTGGATGAGTACTTCTTCTTTATACCTTTGTTTGTTGCACTTCCATGCAGTTCAATTTTCTGGAAATTCGAATTGTCTCTAGGTTTGAGATAGATGTATTCCTTCTTCATTGTGGAAGGAGATGTAGTGTGTCTACCTATATCTCCAACTAGGCTGGAAGTATCTAATAATGTTTTATAGCTTTCAGTATATAGATTTGTCACAACTTTTGTTAAGTTTATACCTAAGTACTTTATTTTGTTGCAATTGCAAAAGGAATTATTTTTATTCCTTTTCTGAAATTTCATTGTTAGTATATACGAATGTAGTCAATTTTTTACATTGATTTTGTATCTTGCCAATTTACAGTATTTATTTATTGTTTGTAATAGATTTTTGGTGGAGTCTTTAGGGTTTTCTGTATACAAAATCATGTCATTTGCAAAAAGTGACATTTTTACTTTTCCATTCCAAATTTAAATGCTTTATACTTCTTTCTCTTGCCTGATTGCTCTGGCTAGGACTTCCAGTACTATGTTGAATAAAAGTGGTGAAAGTGAACATCCTTGTCTTGTTCCAATTTTAAAGAAAAAAAAGTTCATTTCTTTACTATTGAATATAACATTAGCTGAAAGTTTGTCATATATGGCCTTTATTATGTTGAGGTACTTTTCTTGTATACCTCTTTTGTTGAAAATTTGAATCACAAATGGATATTGTATTTTATTAAATGCTTTTACTGCATTAAATGATAAGATCATATGGTTTTATCCTTTATTTGGTTAATGTGGTATATTACATTAATATATTTGTATATATTGAACCATCCTCATGCTCTTGGGATAAACCTATCTTGATTGAGATGTGTTATTTTTTTACAGTATTGCTGTATTCGATTTGCTAGTATTTTATTGAAGGTTTTTACACTTGTACTTATCAAATATATTGGTCTGCAGTCTTTCTTTTATGTTATTTTTGTCATGTTTTTGGTATCAGGGTTATGTTAACTGTTAACCTCATACAATGCATTAAGAAGTTTTGTTTCAGTAGAATTCACTAGTGAAGCCATCTGGTCTTGGAACTTTAATTTGAGGGAGGTTTAAAAAAATTATTTATTTTTAGAGAAAGGGAAAAGAGAGAGAGAAAGAGAGGGAGAGAAACATTGATGTGCAAGATAAACATTAGTCGGTTGCCTCTCACATTTGCCCAACTGGGAACCTGGCCTGTAACCTAGGCACCCTTTGCTTTGCAGGTCGTTGCCCAACCCATTGAGCCACACTAATCAGGGTAAGGCAAGAGGATTTTGGTGGTTGTTTTAATTTTCTCACTGTTGATTGGCCTATTTAGATTTTCTAATTTTTCATGATTCAGTCTAGGAAGGCTATATATGCCTTGGAACTTACCCATTTTTTTTCTAGGTTATGGTATTCTAGTATAATCCTTTGTAGTTCTGTGAAGTCTATAATCACTGTTCCTCTTTCTCTTTTTAAATATATTTTATTTATTTTGCTAATACAGTTGTCCCAGTTTTTCCCCCTTTGCCCCCCTCCACCCAGTACCCCATTCCCTCCAGCAATGCCCCGCTTAGTTCATGTCCATGAGTCATGCATATAAGTTATTTGGCTTCTCTATTTCCTTTGTTCTTCTTTCTTTTAATTTAATTTTATTGTTGTCGTATTACATCCATCCCCTTTTTACTCCCCTCTGCCCCCTTCCCCACTCACCCACTTCCCACCAAAGTCAATCCCACTTATCCATGTCTATGGTTCTTCAATCCTCTTTCATTTTTTATTTTGTTTATATGAGGCTTCTTTTTTTTTTTTCCTTAGTAAATCTAGCCAGGAATTATCAAATTAATCAATTTTTCAAAGAACCAGCTTTTTTGTTCTGTTACATTTTATAGTCATTTTGTTCTTTATTTAAGTTAATTCTGTATTTTCAAAAATATTTTATTTATTATTTTTAGAGAGAGGGAAAGGGAGAGAAACAGAGATGGAGAGAGACATCTATGTATGGTTGCCTTTGACTTGCTTCCAGCTATGGACCTGGCTGAAGACCTGGCTTGTAACCTGGCTATGTGCCCTAGCTGGGAATCCAACCAGCAACCTTTGGGTTCACAGGCCGGCACCTTATCCACTGTGCCACCAGCCAGGGCTGGGGGTTTTGTTTTTCATTCAATCTTCTATTCTAATTTCCTTATTGGTGAATTCAATTCATTTACATTTATGGTAATTATTGATGCATAAGAATTTCTTATAGCCATTTTATCTTTTGTTTTTTGGTAGCTCTGATTTACTCCATTGCTTCTTTTCTTCTGTGTTTCTGTATTGTTTATGTCTAGTGGAATTCCATATTTCTTTCCTTCCTTCCTTTTTTTTTTAAAGATTCCATTTTTATTATTTTTAGAGAGAGGGGAAGGAAGAGAGGCAGAGAAAGAGAGAGAGACATCAATGCATGGTTGCCTTTCACCTGCCTCCATGTACAAATCTGGCTGGAGACCTGGCTTGCTACCTGGTTGTAACCTGGTGCCTTGGCTGGGAATTGAACCAGTGACCTTTGGGTTCACAGGCCAATGCCTTATCCACTGTGCCACCAGCCAGGGCTTTCCTCCCTTTTTATGTTTCTCTTGTCACAAATTACGCCTGTTTCTGCTAAGTTTGTTGGTGATATTACTCATAGTATTGTGGCTTTTGTTTATTTCAGGTAGCATAACCTCCTTGATTATTTCTTGCAGCATCAATCTTCCAGTGATAAATTCCCTCAGCTTCCGTATGCCTGAAAAAGTCTATTTCTTCATTACATTTAAAGGATAACTGTGCTGAATATAATATTGCTGGCTGATAATTTCTCTCATTCAGCATTTTACAAGTTTGATTATGCTCTCTTCTAGCTTGTAGAGTTTCTGCTGAGCAGTCTGATGATAATCTAATAGGCTTTCCTTTATAAGTCCCTTTCTTCTTTTGCCTGGTTGCCTTAAGGATTCTTTCTTTGTCATTAATTTTTGACGGTTTTAATACAATGTGTCTTAGAGAAGACCTCTTTGAATTAAGATAACTAGGTTTTCTTTTTGCTTCTTGGATTTGAGGAGTTAGCTTTCCATAGATTTGGGAAGTTTTCATTAGCTATTTGTTTGAATTGGCTTTCTGTTTCATTTTCCCCCCTCTTCTTCCAGTATGCCTATTATTCTTATACTGCTCTGATCAATAGATTCAGATAGTTCTTATAGAGTTATTTATGTATTTATTTAAATATTTTATTTATTATTTTTAGAGAGAGGGGAAGGGAGAGAGGGTGAGAGAAATGAATGTAGGGTTGCCTTTCACCTGCCTTCAGCTACGGACCTGGCTGGAGACCTGGCATGCAACCTGCTTATATGCCCTGACTAGGGAATCAAACCAGAAACCTTTGGGTTCACAGGCCAGCACCTTATCCATTGAGCCACCAGACAGAGCAAGTTATTTATTTTTTTAACACTCAGTTTTTTCTCTTCTTGCCTCTGCATCATTTCTATATTTGTATCTGCAATATCACTAATTCTTTCCTCTACCTAGTTGGCTCTATTTTCTGTGCTCATTGGTTCATTCTTGATATCTTTTATTGAGTGATTCATATCCACAATTTCTATTTGGTTCTTTTCCAAAGTTTCTAAAATAATCATTTTGTTCATTGATTTTTTAGTTCATTAAAATGTCTATCTTTGTTTTCTTGCATCTCTTTGAGTTTAAAACTGCAATTTTGAATGCTCTGATATTTAAATTACATATTTTCATTTCTTGTTTATTTTTTAGATTTTTATCGTCTTTCTGAGATGCCTTATTACTTTGATTATTATAGAGTTTGATAGATTGCTTATCTGTCTATGCATCTATGTATGAGTAGCTCTTCTCTACTAGATTAATGTGAAGAAGTCTTCCTGTTATTTTCTAGCAGGTGTCCCTGAAACAAAAATTGTTTAGCATTCTTGCTCTTTGGCTTTTCAGATCTCCATGTGGTGGTGAAAAATGGCCTGTGTTCCCTGAGAAGATGGGCAGCTCCCCTGTGATCTGGTCCATCTAGTCCTAGGGACCAACCCCATAGGGAAAAGCAGTTGATGATGTGTTCCCAAATCTGTGAAATCCTAGTGCTGTCCCTTATAGCCAGGTGCACCTGGCAGTGCAACCTCCATGTGTGGGAAGGTAGTCAACTGGGAAACCTGTTAGCTTTCTTTATTTGCCCCCTTAGCAATGGTGACCGGTAGACCTCTGTGTCATCTTCTTTGCATCTCCAGTTGACCCTAGGATTAGTCACAGAGTTCCTCCCTTCACTGAGGGAGAAAGTGTTTCTTTAGTAACCATTCTTGGTTTGCAGATATTGTGCTCAACACCCCACAGGAGGAGTGAGATGAGACATGCTCTGAATGGTTAAGGGTGGTGGCCAAGCTCCTGGCTGCCTTTTTCTGCCTGAAATGTTGACTGTGTTGCCAGACAATCATGGCCAAACCTTTGTGCTTCATCCCTACCCTAGTCACTGGGCTCAGCTACATCTCATGTTGCCCACTGGTTTAGGAATACGCAGTAAATCTCTTTGTTCCTCCATTTGAAGGGAGTGTCTGCCACAATTTCATTTCTCCCCTCTTTGGACTAAGCTCTGCAGTGAACCCTTGGGATTGTGTCCATGACTTCTTTGAGTTTTTTTCCCTTCTCACTTTCCAGGTTTGTTCATATAGTCAAGTAATTGGATAGACATATGTATTGTCAATATTGTCACTCAGATTATGGCTTGTATGTTCATTTTTTATTGCTACAGTTTTATGAAGTTAAAAATTATAAGGTTCATTTTTATCAATTTGTTTCTATCGTGATTAGTGATTTCTGTGTCCTCTAAGATAAATTTTCTGTCCAAGAGTTCTTAGGTGTTCTTCCAGATGCCTTGTATCTTTAGTGTTTGTGTTTAAGTTTATAATTTTAGCCCAAGATCATTTTTGTGTAGGGTAAGATAGAAGTCAAACTTAATTTTTTCTTTACATCCCATAAATTGCTTTCAAATATTGCAGACTTTAAAATAACTGGGTGTGTAGATACATTTCTAGACTCTATTGTTGTCCATTGACCTATAAAATGTTAGCATAATAAGGCAAGAAAAGAAAATATATGGTATTCAGATTAAGAAGAAATGAAACTATTCCTATTTGCAGATGTCATATTTGTATACATTAAAAAATTAAGATTCAACAAAAATTTAATAATAAGTGAGTTTTCAACTTTTCCAAACAAAATATAACCACATACTAATCAATCATATTTTTATATACTAGTAAAATACTTGAGAAACCAATTAAAAACACAATGCCATTAGCAAGTGCTCTGAAAAAATGAAATACTCAGGTGTAAATATAAAATGTACATGTAAATGAAGCTTTTCCAGGAAACCATAAGATGGGTCAAATTACGACAATACTCTAGAGATGAAAATTTATGATGAACTTCAGATATGGTCTGCTCACTCCATGGGGCATTGCACAGCTACTGGTTATCACAATTACACCATGGGTACAGATCTGCTGACTTTCAAGGCTACCACAAAGCTGAAAGTGTACCTCAAGTTAAAACATCATAATTCCTGCACTTCTTACTGAGGGCCAGTCATCATTTTCTTGAATAGGTAAGCATCAGATTGCTGCAATACTTGGTATAGTAAATTTGCAAAGTTTTATTAAAGTTGGCTTTTGCATTTTTACCAGTATTTGTTTTGCTAGGTTCCCCACCCAACCCCCTCACTTTTCTTATGGAGACGTGGACTTATAAAGCTCTGTATCTCTTTGTATTATTTTTGCAGCTTCTATTGTATCTATTATTAAGTTAAAAAAAATACCTGCCCTGGCTGGTAGCACAGTGAATTGAGCACCAGCCTGCGAACCAAAGGGTTGTCAGTTCAATTCCCAGTTAGGGTACATGCCTGGGTTACAGGGCAGGTGTCCAACTGGAGGCACGTGAATGGAAACCCTATGTTGATGTTTCTCTCCCTTTCTTCCTCCCTCCTTTCCTCTGTCTCTAAAAATACTAAAATCTTAAAAAAAAAAGAGCCTCCCTTATCTAATATTAATATATATATATATATATATATGTAAACCAGATGATTCAAAACACTAAATCATTTGAGAAACATAGGAGAGCTAGTAAGATATATCATATAAGATAAATATAAGTGAAGATAGAAATTAAGAAATAAGTAGAACATTGCTTTTGCCTGAGAATATTTTCCAAGCTCTAGGAAATAAGTTGTAATTTCAATGATTTAATAAAATGTAAGTATAATAAATCAAATGCATGGGGCTTATGAAAGGGAGAGTTTAGTAAATAATCCCAAAGGGCCACACTTACTTTGTAAATGTAAATAAGAATTACATCCACCTCAACTACTCTCTACTCTTAAATGACTACAAGAAAATCAATTAAATTCCCAACATATTTTAAATGTGTCCACACATTAGTTGATACTCTTTCCCTTAAAGGAGAGAACTTAATTTATTTCCCCTTGAAAATGGTCTGGACTTAGTGACTTCTGATAAATAGGATTAAGTCAAAGTGACAGTGTATGACTTCAAACTTAGGTAGTAAAAGGTTCTTATTCTTTCCTTTCTCTTTCTTAGATTGCTCACTTGGGGAAAAACATAAATTCTATATTAAGATCAGCTCTGGGGGAACTACATGTTCCAGAGAAATAAGGTCTCCAGCCATTAGCCAAGTGAGTAAACTTTCTAATAAGCATATTCTCCAGCACCAGTCAAATCCTCTGAATACTGTGGTTCCAGACAACATCTTGACTGCAACCTCATGAGAGATGTAGCATCAGTCAGATAAAATAACTCCAGATTATTGACTTTCAGAAACATTGTGAGATGCTAAATTTTGTGCTAATAAATATTTATTATTTTTGTAGCCCATATTTCTAATAGGAAGTAAAACAAAACTCAAGTTGTGAATTTAATATGTTCTGCCCAGTATGCCTCTAGTTTCTCAATAAAAATTAGCAAAATTCTCTCTTGAGGAAACATACTTCTTTTCTCACAGAATTCTTAAATAATTCTCACAACTATTATTTTCAAAAAATAAAGAATTGAATACAAAATATTTCTAAGCCACAAAGACATCTGAATTAAAAATGAATATAAATTGCAGTAACAGATCTGTAATGATTATTTTTACTGGAGTTAATAGAAACACAATTGTTGTTTTTTAATGAGTAAGCATTAAGCAAAAATATTATGTCCATAATAAACAATTTGCTAAAGATTGTGAAGACAGAAAGATATCTTCTCCTTTTACATAGCTATTCAGACACAGCTCATACATGCTCCCAGGATAAATGATAAATTATCATCTTGACCCCCATTCACATCAATCACCTGGTTTACCTTCAGTATTTTGGAGACATTTTCCATTTTCTTCCTAGCGCCAGGGTTTTGGTCATGCTGCTCCCTCTGCCTAAAAAGCCTTATTATCCAGTCATTACTTAGTTAACTCCTGCTTATCTCTGTTATCAACATAGAGCTTACCTTCAGAAATGCTTTTCCTAATAAAACCCAATCTAAATGAGTCCCCTTTACAAATTAAGCCTCAGTTACAGGAAGAAATTTAAAAAGAGGAAATAGGTTATTCCAATCAGAAATGGATTTACTAGAGAAAATTTTTAGAAGGAGGAGGGACTCAGATAGATCACCAGCAAATACTCCCAGAACAAGGGCAACTTGCTGTCCCACCTGGGCTGTTCCTGCCTCAGTCATAACCAATAAGGTGGGGAATCATAAGGCCATTGCCAGAAACATCAACTTCAAGAATAAACCACTACCATCATGGCATCAATGAACAAAACTTACTTATGAACAACTGCCACAGCCTCTCAAGTCCTAAAAAGCTTGTGGCTAGATTCTGGAATTATAATGAAGAAAGTAAATAAATAAACTTCTCTGCAATCAAGCTTTGTAGCAGCAATAGCCCAAGAAGCTTCACTTTGCTATAACATCTCCCTTTGGAGCTTGTAATTGGTGGAATCAGTTTGCACACAAACACTACCCACAAGTTTCCCAACCTCTGTAGAAGAGAAGGGGCACCAGAGAGTATCTGAAGCAGATGCTGAGGGCCAACCACTACATCCACAATGAGCTCTTCTTCCATTATTACAGCACACGCTCCTTACCAGGATTTTACTAGCCACTATATACACTAGACTTTACTTGCTGGTTTGTTTTTGATTGTATTATCTGTCTGTTTCATTAATATATAAGGTCCATGAGAACACAGACCCATTTTGTTGACCATTACTCTGCATCTGACCTGCAGAAGGGCCATAGTAAATTTTTGTTGAGGGAATTCAGAAGCATCAGGCCTCAATTCTAAATGGGTTACAAACTGAATTCATTCACTACTTTGTTCAACAAATGTAGAAACTTCTCAACCTATACAGGCTTCATTGACTTATCTGCAAATTAGTCTAGTAATAAATCATGAATAACATCAATCCTCTTCTGTTTTATGTCAATCACCTTATGTTATGTGTAAGGCCTAAATTTTGTCATGGGGCAAACAAGATCTTAGTATAGTGTGTAAACAGCTAGCTCCCAATCTATTTTGGCACAAAATAGATTAAATATATCTGTTGTCACTTTCAGGTTGTTACTGCTCAGGCATTCTGTATCCAGAGACACCACATAGAGCATAGGGTTCCAACCACATTTCAGGCAGAACTGCATCCTGAGATTCACAAGGCATAGCCCTGAGGATGCATGTGAATGGAAGAAAATTTTTATTCATTCACTTTTATGGACATCCCTGGAGCAAGGACCAGTCTAAAATCAATGCAGTAAAATTCATCCCACCTTAACCTACTGTCACAGCTCTTCTGCTTAAGATCTCTCCCTAGCAGTCTTTTCTTCAAGCCCTCCAAAGATTGACCGTAGTAGACTGTGTGCATGTTGGAGTGTGGTTTGTGAGCAGCAAGAGGTTGGAGATTAGTTAGTAAAGGGCAACAGCAGAAACATATTCTCTTTCATCCTTACAGAAGGGAACCTGACTGAGCATCGGTTCCACATTGGACCAAAGATTCTCAGGCTTAGCTCATGCTGCTCCCTTAGAGCTCCACCAATGTCTTCTCCCTGGAACACATTTTCAGCTTTTTTGGTAACTTCTAAACTGTTTGCAAGAAGCCAAGCTCTGCTTCAAAAACTTATAGGCACTACAAAAATGGAGAATGCTGAGGGAAAGAGAGAAGATAAAGCATTATCTTCTTTGAGGATATTCTATCCTCAAAACATACTGTGATTTGGAATGAGGATGGAAGTTATTATTTATGTGGTCTTATCTCTATTAGAGATATATGAGACTCGTTATTAATGTGTATCTTCTAAAGTTAATTGCTCACTAAAACAAGTCCCTATGTTATAGACATCATCTTTGCTAAAAAATATATAATAAATAAATAAATAAATAAATAAAGTTTGACCATGTATTTAGGCCTCCCTGTCCAGCATCATTAATCTTAATATCCCTCTTATATATTACTTTCCATGTAATGTTTTAAACATCATTTTTATCATGTCACTCTTTTTCCAAAAACACTTCAAATACTATTTCTTTCAATAGTTTTTATTTTTAAGAGCTTCTCTATTAATATTAAAATGGAGTTTCTCTATTTTAATTTGGCCCTATTAATTCAAATGTATTTTATCATTTCTCCCAAAATATAGTCTACACTATATTAAAGCTGTGTTTATAGCAATTCAGACTGACTCTATTCACACTACTTGGCAAATAACAGGCATTCAGTACATGGTTGAAAATTAGAGGTATGCAAGTTTATTCTTGTTGTCATAAATTTAGCTACTTTTCACATCTGGACTGGCATTCTCATCCCTAAGTTTAGCAAAATCTTAGCTCTTTTTGTACTTAACTTTAAATATATTTCCTTTGTGAACACTTATTTTAATATTTGTCTTAATTCATACCCTTTTATTTATACATTTTAGAAAACATAGAATATGGTAAATAATTTTATATATTAGACTTTATTTCAAAGCAACAAAAACTCAACAACTATTTCATATAGACGGTGATATATTTAACAAAGGAAAATATATTAGAAGGTAGAAAGAGCAGACTTTTCCTAGCTTGAAAATTTAGGGGTGATGTATAAGAAAATACAACTAAACTGGAAGGCTAGGGAAGCTGTTAACTGTGCCATAATAAAGGGGCACCATGATACTACCAGATCTCCTTAGATGTAAAGGAAGCATGAGGAAGATCCTATCACAATCATTGGCTCTAGAGCTGGACTCTGTAAGATCCAAACAAAACTGAAACCATTACCTTAACACACAGGGATGGGTATAAAGATCTCGACTAATACTTCCAAAGAAAAGCTCAATTACAGCATTTGACTTAATGTTAACTTCCAAAACATGCATGAGTTCATCCAATTGGCTGAGATTTAATAATATATAAAATGCTAGATGGAAAAAGTTCTAAGGAACTAAATTTTTTAGTCCTTAGCCTAAGCAGCATAACAGGAAGAGGAATGAATATGGGGTATTAATTCACTCCATTCTCCATAAGTGGATTTTATTTCATTTATTTGTTATTGTTTAAATCATACTGATTATTTATTCCTAAATATACAATTATTTAATAAATGACTAATTGGGATGGCATTATAGGATAGCAATATTACAAATAAAAATATATTTGTTTCTAGTTATACCTTTGTCTTTGGCCAGCCTTTTTTTTTTTTTTGTATAATTGTTTAATCATGCAAACTGTCATTTAGCTTCTTTAGGTCACACTGAATTTGAGAAGATTTTACAGATGATATTTTGGATACCCTCCTAATTTACTAGACTATGATTGACTAGACTGTAACACGTTCAACTAGACAGACCATCTGCTTGATGGGAAAAGATTGTGTTCAAGTATCAATTGAATGTTGTTATGTTTTACCTTAAAAAATAATAGAGGAGAGATTTGAAAGTCACACAACATAAACATTTTTCTTTTCCTCTGAAGAGTGGTTGAATGGACATACTTTATATTCATTCTAATGATAGGTAGAGACTTGGAGTACCTTGTCTTACTGCTGTTCGAAAGATCTTAACAAGGAACTGTGTTCCTTGCCCTGACTGGTATGGCTCAGTAGGTTGGGCACAGTCTCATAAAACAAAAGGTTGCTGGTTCTTGGTCAGTGCACATGCCTGGGTTATGGCGCCAGATCTCCAGTTGAGGGAGTGTGAGAGGAAACTAATAGATTTTTTTCTCACACATTGATATTTCTCTCCCTCTCTTTTTCCCTCTCTTTCCCTCTCCCTGAAAATAAATAATAAAATCTTTTTAAAAATGTGTCCCTAAATCCAATTCTACATGACTTAGAGAGGGTCAATATTGTTCTGACTTTTTCCCAATACAAAGTAACACTCTCTTGACTTTTTTTTTTTTTTTATTACAGTATGTTCTAAGTCATTGATCCTCCATTAGAATGATGGATCTTCCCTATCTTTTGTTATCACTGGCAGCCAGTCCTTAAACAGATGAGACTCCAATTACTCCCTTAGATGGTCTCCCTAAATAACTACCTGTCAGCTGAGTGTAACTAGATTTGGAGACTGATGCCTTTATTATTGCACTAGAGAATAGTTTGGTTTGAGCTCTACAATAATTCTAAGAATAAACTTGGTAATACAAAACAACACATTTAAAGTATTAATTTCTAGTATGCAGCATTTTTTATTTCATCTGGAATTGTGTAATTGGGAATTTTTTCTTGTGTCAATCCTTGATTAACTCTAACTCTAAATAAGCAGGGATCCTGTCCTGGCTGGTAGCACAGTGGATAAAGTGCTGCGAACCCAAAGGTCGCTGGTTCGATTCCCCAGCCAGGGTACATAACCAGGTTGCAAGCCAGGTCTCCAGCCAGATCTGTGGCTGGAGGCAGGTGAAGGGCAACATACATTGATCTTTCTCTGTTTCTCTGCCTCTCTCCCTTCCTCTTTTTCTGGAAATAATAAATAAAATATCTTATAAAATAAATAAATAAGCAGGGATTCTTTACTACAGTTAATAATTCTGTCCTTAAACCATTGAAAATAGCTTAAACTAACTGTCAATAAATGATGTTTAAAATAAAAATTTCCCACCAAAATCTTACAAAAATAAAAATTTTAATGTATATTCTTGTCAACATTATCATATATTCAAGCTTCATTTTTGAAACCATTAATAGATAAAGATACTTAACAAATCTGTTATTTGCTACAAATTCATTCAAATATCTTGACTCATTGAATTATATTGCAGAAAATAAAGACATTTGTAAATATTATAGATATTACAGAAACTTCTGAGAAATTTTGGGGATAGAATGTCAGAGAGAATATTAGTATATATTTTAATGATTAAACAAGAATATTGAATCCAAAATCCAAAGAATCTTATAAATTCAGTGCAAGGTTTTAAGACAAATTATTAAAAATATACACATTCCTATGAAATTTGGTGTCCAGCAATGACTCATTTAAATAAAATCATGGCTGACAAATGCATTGAAAACATACAATTGTCTCTCAGAAGGTTCATTAGTAAGGTTCTCTTATGCTTCTACTCCTAGACCCTTGATTATCATTTCCAGATGTTACTTACACACAGGATACACAAAGGACCATAGCCAGTCAAAGACAACTGCCATTTCCCTTAACATCTGGTTTGTTTGTTTGTTTTCTTTTTTAGATTTTATTTATTTTTAGAGACAGGGGAAGGGAGGAAGAAAAAGAGGAACAGAAACATTGATGCAAGGGAGAAACATCAGTTGGCTGACCCTTGTAGGTTCTCCTAATGGGAACAAGCTCATAACCCAGGCATGTGCCCTGACTGATAATTGGACCTACAACTCTTTGCTTAGTAGGATGATGCTCAACCTGCTGAGCCACAATGGCCAGGGCCCAAATCAATGCTTTTTGTTTAAATTTTTTTAAAGAAATTTTATTGATTATGCTATTAAAGTTGTCCTAATTTTGCCCATTTTCCCCTTTTTTTTCTCCTTTTCCCCCTCCACCCAGTACCCCCATTCCTTTCAGCAATCCCTTCCCTTAGTTCATGTCTGTGGGTCATGCATATAAATTATTTGGCTTCTCCATTTTCTATACTGTTCTTAATACTCCCCTGTCTATTCTGTACCTATCAATGCATACTGTTTAAAAAAGATTTTATTCATTATTTTTAGAGAGAGAAGAGTAGGGAGAGAGGAAGAAAGGGAGAGCAACATCAATGTATAGTTGCCTTTCACCTGCCTCCGCTTAAGGACTTGACTGGAGACCTGGCTTGCATCCTGGTTATGTGCCCTGACTGGGGAATCGAACCAGTGACCTTTGGGTTTACAGGCTGGTGCCTATCCACTGAGCTGTCAGCCAGGGCTCAATGCATACTTCTTAATCCCTGCACCTTTTCCCTCATTCTCACCTTTCCTCCTCCCAGCTGATAACCCTCCAAATGACCTCCATACCTCTATATCTATGATTATGTTCCTGTTCTGCTTGTTTAGTTTGTTTTTTAGATTCAGTTGATGACATCTGTTTTCTTAAAAAATCCTTCCCAGAGTTTATTTTAATTTCTCAAGAACCATTGATCTAGTATTAGATCAAATACTAATATGCTAGTTAAAAGAGTTTATGGAATACTGTTTTATATTTTTATCTTCTAAAATATGAGACAGATGTTGCCAGAATTTTTTTTTTTTTTAATGGGAAGGGGATGGCTGATGGGTAATTGCATCAATTTTCTGTTGTTGGTTTAACAAATAGCAACCAATGTAGTGGTTAAAAACAAAACACACGTGTTATTTAACAGCTCTGGATTTCATAAATTTGAGATGGATCTCACTGGGCTAGAATCAACTTGTCCACTTTTTTTAAATTTATTTTTTCTTATTTATTTTTCTAGATGCTCCAGAGGAGAATCTGATTTCTTGACCTTAATAGCTTCTAAAGGCTGCCAACATCCCTTGGATTATAATCTCTTTTATCATTAAAATTAGCCACAGCCAATAAAATCTCATGTCACTTTGACATTGAATCTTCTTCCTCTGTCTTCTACTTTAAGGACATTTGTGATTACATTGGACTCTCCAGATAATCTAGAATAATCTCCCATCTTCAGGTTAGTTGATTCTATCTGCAACCTCAGTTCTCCATTACCTGAGATAACATATCTATAGGTTCTGAAGAATATGATGAGGACACAATTGGGAGGGTATTATTCTGCCCAACACAGTAAACCACAAATATTTGGTATCAAAGTTTCATCATATTATGAGGAGCAAAACAGTGGGAACTTTATCTATATTTATTGAGCACCAATACATCACTTCATAAATGCTTCAATCATTTTTTTAATTAATTTATGTCACTATATACTTGCATACGTATGCACTCAATTTTCACTCTAGCTGTCCTTTTGGAAGATACTTATGTAATCTTTACTCTTTCACTGATACAATCTGAAGAATTAATCTGAGTCTTTAATATCCTATTGATTCCCCATAATAGTTTCATCCTTCTTCAGCCAGAATATCTGCCCCAAAATTTGTTGTCCCAAATTTTAGAATTTCCCATTTTCTTCCACCATCTTGTGTTTGTATCATGCTCTTTGCAATTTCTTTGTACTGGGACTGCTGTAGTGGGTGCTTCCTGGGTTAAGCTCTGTCTAAAATGATACTGGAGAATCTCTTGATATCTAGATTTTGTAAATTTCTGTATCTTCTGCAAGAGTAAATATCCTGGTTCTTCCAATGATAGAAAAATGGTGTATCTTTCTACAACTTTCGAACTGGTTGAGCCTAACTTCTCTTAACTTAATGAATGGGATATTAATGTTTCTAAGTCACTTAAGTCAGTTTTGTGTTGCTGAGATTCTGGATTTGCAAAATCATGATGTTCTGCCCATCAGGTATGCAGATAACAAAAGTGAAGCGAGGCACAGACATTCACACACACATCGACTTGGGAGAAGGACAAGTACTTATCTATCATACCTCACACAATAAAACTCAAAAGCTCTTATGTTTATAAAATGAAAATTTATATTAATGTATAACTAGACTTGATCATGACATTTTTGTTCATCTTACAAATTATGTTAAAATTAGTATTATGAAAATATATATTTATATGATTAGATTACTATAACAATATTTTAACATGAGATTATAATTACCAAAACTATCCTGAAAAAATAGTAATAAGTAACTAAATTTAAAGTTTTCTAATGTTGTATTTTATTTTAGGTTCCTCTAAGTAGTCTCTCACACTCAGCATTACTCAGCCAAGGAGTAATATTGCTTTTGAAGTCACATTAAAAACTATCACCATAGGTGAAAATATATAAAAACTAATAGTTTTGGTGAGTAAAGTTTACTGTCAGAAAACTACCTCATATTTTTCTATTGACAAAGATTTTAACAAGACAACCAGTCATCTAAATTAAATTTATTCTCACTTTGAAGATGTATTAAAATCTCGAATCCCTTTTCAGCAATGCCCCAGGCTTTATCAATTACAGTGCTTGAGCTTGTTTATGTTCTCAAATTAAATTTTCGACTTTAAAATAGTAAAACCTTCAGCCCTGACTGGTGGCACAGTGAATAAGGAACTGGCCTGAGAACCCAAAGTCACTGGTTCAATTCCCAACCAGAGTATATAACCAGCCAGGTTAGTAGCTGAAGGCAGGTTAAAGGGAACCATACATTGATGTCATGTCTCTCTACCTCTCTCCCTTTTCCTCTCTCTAAAAATAATAAGTAAAATCTTTAAAATAAAATAGTAAATCAATCAAAGGATAATATATTGTATTCCAGGTTTGTTTATTGAATTATGGTGCTTGAGTATAAAAAATCATCTATTGGCCCTGGCTGGTAGCACAGTGGTTAAGGTGCCGGCCTGCGAATTCAAAAGTCACAGGTTCCATTCCCCAGCCAGGGCACATAACCAGGTTGCAAACCAGGTCTCCAGTCAGGCCTGTGGCTGGAGGCAGGTGAAGTGCAACCATACATTGATGTCTCTCTCCCTCTCTGCCTCTCTCGCTTCCCCTCTTTCTAAAAAAATATCTTCTTCAATAAATGTCTCTATTTTCATATTACATGGCTTGATTTCTTCTGGACAAATCTCACATACAAATTATATATATAATGTGTATATATATATGTATGTGTGCATAGATATATATTAATTATTTTAAATATATACTAAAATAAGACTGCATAAATTGAAATACCAGAGAGAAATTTGAACCTAATTTAATGAGAATCTCTGTGCTTTATCAGGAATGTCTGTGTTATGCTGACCATGGTAGAATTATAGTGACTTCTCAGGATAATAAAGTTAGGAATGAATAATTCTAAAAAGCACTTGTGAATTTCATCTAGGCAATGACACTTTCTATTAACAGTTCATATAAAAATAGTATAAAAGTGAACTACCTGACATGTTCTTACATAAGTAAAAAGATAATTGCTTTTTACTTGCAGCCTTAATTTTTCCATTTTAGTAACTTGTAGTAGTAAGTTTTTAAAAAGTTTTTTCTCTCTTCACACAACAAAGAAACAGAAAAATAACAAAATAAAAATAAACATGTTATCCTAAAAATCATTTAGAAAAAACATGATTCATAACAAATAAAATATGACTTCAATAGATACTTTAAAAAAGAAAAAGGAAGAGCCCTGGCTGATGCCACAGTGGTTAGGGCGCCGGGTCCGCAGGTTCCATTCCCCAGCCGGGGCGCGTGGCTGGGTTGCAGGCCGGGTCTCTGGCGGGGTCTGTGGCTGGAGGCGGGTGAAACGCGGCCATGCATTGGTGTTTCTCTCCCTCTCTGCCTCTCTCCCTTCCCCTCTTTCTGGAGATAATGAAGTGAAATCTTTAAAAAAAAAAAAAAAAGAAAGAAAGAAAGAAAGAAAGAAAAGAAAAAGGAAGAAAATCCATATATGTTTACATAAGAATTTGAAGGAATTGCAACTGAAGCTTTATAAAATATACTTTACAATAGTATTTTTTTTTTTTAATGAGAAAAATAAATGTAGCAAATACCATTTCTTCTATTTTGGGCTTATATATGCGTATGATAACTTATTCAAACTAGTTCTCTTCATTAAAACAATGAGAAAATGAGCAAATCCACATAATTCATCATTTGTCTTTCTTTGGGCTAAGTTAAATAATTTTACCTTTTACATTCTTACAGATTTTTAAAATATTTAAATTTGATGTAGTTTTTGCATTCCTTTTAACCTAAAAGTACATATGAGCTAAACAATTACAAAATAAAAACAAAGTCCTGTGTCACACACAGCATCCTCTGGGTTTCTGGTGCCCTGGGAATCATTTCCATAGAGCCTGTGAATAGCATTGGGACATTTCACGCAGAAGTTCACCTCACAATGGTAAGCATGCTTTAAAAAGTATTGGCCCAGGGAAGTATAATCTGAGTAACATTTTTCATTATAAAATTACTTTGAATATGATATATCAAACCCAATATATTAAAAATATTTCTATCTTAAAAAATAAAACAAAATGGTTTTTAAGTACCAAGTCTTTGAAATTCATTTTTACTTTATATGTGCATATTACCTACTTCAAATACCAAGTTTTGATTAAAATATTTGAACAATATTTAGACTTCATAAATTTACATTTGAAAAATTAACTTTACATACCCAAGTTGTACCAAATATACTTATTTATTTTAAGATTTTACTTATTTATTTTTAGACAGAAGAGAATGGAGGAAGGAAAAGAGAGAAACAGTAATGTGTGAGAGAAACAATGATTAGTTGCCTCTTGCATACCACCAGCAGGGGACCTGACCTTCAACTGCCATGTGCCTTGGTTTGGAATCCAACTGGTGACCTTTGGGTTTGGAGGCCAACACTCAATCCACTGAGCCACACCAGCCAAGGCCAAATGAATTTAAAAGTTTGCAAAAACTAAATCAATAGCAAAAAATAATTTGCTTTAAGTTGTCTCCACATTGACAAAATGAATTTATCTCATTTTAGAAATTAGTCTGACCTTGAAACAAAATCATTAATTAGTTTCAAAAGTATTTCTTACCTAGTTAAATTGATTTACTAACTTCAAATTAAAATACATGTTTATTAAATCCAAAACAATTCTGTTTATCAATATCAGAAAATTATTCTTCAAAAATTTCCTAGTAATTTTGTTGCTAAATTCTGTAATAGTGTCAATTACAATGAATATATTCTGCATATTTATTCATGTTAAAATATGAGTCATTATTATATAATTTTATTATAAAAAAATTAATTTGTTTTAGTATTTACCTATGTAGGTTACAAGTAAGTGTTCCCCACTCTTGAAGCTTCACATTACTTCAACTACATACACTGTGATATTTGTGACAAAGCATAAATCGCTTAACCATATTTTGGTCTATAATTATTGAATATTGATTCTCTTGTTTTAAGAAAAGCTTGAATTAGAAATTAGAGTAAAATCTTTGTGAAATTTTTTGCCACTCAAACAAATAATTACTATCAATGAACACAAAATTATTGAATTAATTGTCTATTTCTTTTAAAATTTTCACAGACTGGTGCTGATTCATACATTTGAATCTTGTAATAAATGATTATAATAACTGAACAATATTTATGAAACTTTTCATTAAGCTTGCTTTAGAAAACTAAGCACAAATAGTTTTAATGTGATTCTAAGAGTGGACCAATGCAATAAGAAAAACTGTCACTTGTTTTAAAATTATAAGAAATCCAAAATTTTGTCTGGCATAGTTGTACTGACACCCATCATGATAAAAAAAATATTTTCATATATAATAGCAGATACTCTTTGTTGACATAAGTTAAAGATTCAGATATGTCTATAACAAAAGGTCAATAACTTAGGTCACAATTTGACAGCATCTCCATATAAAATTGGAAGTAGAACATAAGTATTCACAGAAAACTATCTTATCTCATCTCATTAAAGGTTTAAAAATGCTTATATATTTTTAAAAATCTTTAATTCATTAATCGCTGACAATATAAGAAATAATTTTGTATTCTACAATTGCTTCATAACTCAACTAAAATCATTCACTTTTGTAAAATACCTTGTTCTGGTCTTTTCATCTTCATTTTATGAAGAGTTTTCTATAACTGAAATAATATTTTAAAATTTCCCTCCTTCTAAAAGTTTTAAATATTACTAAAATTTTTCAGCTGTTTTAACTGTACCAAACTTATGAGACACAATTTTTAAATTCTCTAAAAACACTTAGTTCTAAATCTAAGCAACTAATATTATCTATTTTTTTAATGGTAAGAGGAAATTTTTATTAAATTTGTTACATATTTGCTGAAAATTTTTCTTAATATTTATTCATTTCATTTTTATTAATTTTAACCCAATTAATAAGATATCTTCATTATTTTACCTGCCATTATCCATATTCTAAGTTTGAACATGTCTGAATTTTCCAAAATGATACACCAATAATAATGTGAGTAGGTCTACATAGAGTTTTCCTGTGTATTTTATTGTTTCTCATCTTTGAATTTTAGAACTCAGTGTGTACTTTATATCTTGAAGATGACTAAGCAAAGCAAAGATGCCTTGAAATTGAACATATGAAAATATTTGTCTTTGACTATGAAACAAAATTAAAAATGAATTAAAAGAGAAAGTTAGTGAAAAATGTAAATTGGTAATCACTTATTTTATTTTGTTTATAAAATAATACCTTGCAAACCTACTTGTATACATGTATTACTCTATAAATGTGTTGTCCGGAGCACTTGAAATGTAGCTAGTGCTCTTGATAAATGGAATTTTCAATTTTATTTTATGTTAGTTTATTTACTTTAAATGTGACACCTGAAATAGTATAAAAATATTTTTTCCACTAAAAACTATTTACTGTTTTGGTATGACTACATGTTACCTTAACCATTGATTATATTGTGTATAGGTGTAACAGGAAAATATTTTATGTACCATGGTTGCTTAGAAAATATTTTCTAAGTCTACAATGGTGTAAAATAGACTAAACCTATACATAGTATAAAATACTATAAACTCTTAAATAAAAAAAATTTCAGTGATGATACTGGATAAATAAACAACTCAGATACTATAGGAAATAAGAATATGTACAAACATATTCTTATATGCTCTTCAAATATGTAAATGCAAATTATATAAGGCCTCATATTCCCAACGAAGAGGAGAAGCAGTAAAACTAAAATGTTATACATAAGAACCACAACTGTGCTGTAAAATAAGTTAATTTTAGTTAATTTTGATACAATATTGGTTAAAAGGTACTTTTATAAGCATGCATGGTACATAAAATACTTTAAAAGAGTGTTATGCATTTATTTTAAAATTATCAAAAGCAAAAGACTTAGTTGAGGATCCACAGTATAAATGTGCAATTTAAATATGTGTAAATACACTACTGAGTAAGTATATCATATTTGAAGTATGTTATTAATATCAAGAAGTTACCTAGGAAGTAACTGCTTAAAAAGGATTATTACATTTGGAGAAAATTAAAAAACATTATATTTATTTTAATTATGAGGTATTATTTTAAAAACTATAAAAATATTATATTTGGATTTTGGAGATTTACAAATGAAATTGAATGAAAGCTGTGGTGATTGCAGTGGGTGGTCGGGGATAAAGGAACTGAATGGTAATGGAACGGAAAAATGCAATAAAAATAAACCTAAAAAAATAAATCAGTGTCTGTAACACTGAATCATATAACTGTGGCTTCCAACAGTACTGATCAATATCTGGGTGAAAATGACAAATTATTTAAATAACATTCATTTTGTTTACAAGAGAAATAGAGACCATCCCACAAATTGGTCAAATTGTCAAAGTGTCTTTTAGAAGATAACTGAAGCATTAAAAAAATGCACGGGTTCAGAAATTAACTGCAGTTGACACAATTTTTCATAGCATGAATGATAGTTAATGGATTAAATATAACATTAAATTAGGATAAAATCAAATTTAATTGGAAAGCTGTCTTTCCCATATATTTCAATTTCAAAACTCCCTGCTGTGGAAAATCCATAATGGGAGTTCATTTTGTTGTATAACTTGAGATCATGTACATTCTGATATTTACATTTTTCCTGTATACTGTAATAAATTATATATATATATAATATATATATAATTCAGTATATAAATTAAAATAAAGGTAACCCCCATATCACATGGTTGTTAGGGTCCTTAAAATGCTATGTTATATGAATCTGTTATATAAAACAAAGAACTAGTTCAAAGAAAGGGATTATGTTCAAAAAAAATTTTTTAATACTATTATATTTTTATAATTAAGAAAAATATCTTTATTAAAGCAATTTTCACCAAAAGTATAACATATTAATATATATTCAATGTTTTCTTTGTCATCATTACTAAACACCATTAACTGAGGGCATTTTCTTTTTGACAAGATAGCTTAATCCTCTGAACTTTCTTCAGCATTATCTTGACTTCCATCCTGTACTTTTTGTAAAATATCTGTTATTTTAGATCTTGTGCTTTTAGCTGAGAGATCTTGATAAATTTTGTTATAAGGTATTCAAAGGTATGCCAAAAGGAACTAGTCAATTTAGCATGTCTGAAAAAAACATATACACAACATAAATTTAAAAGGAACCACTTGAAAAACTGTAGTCATTTACATTAATTCAAATTTTATGTGATCGCTATTACTATACACAATCAACACACACACATAGAAGCACATCTAGTTTTATAGACATTTGGTTCCATAGTCTAATGCTATAAAATAAATGTAGGAACAATTTAGAAATCATAAAAGAATAAGGATATTTTACCATACAATATTTCTCTCATTTGTAGTTACTATATATTATTAAATTATAATATTAAAAAAATTTTTTTGCTTATATATTTTTTTAAGATTTTATTTAATTATTTTTAGAAAGAGGGGAAGAGAGAGAGGCAGAGAAGGAGAAAGACATCAATGTATGGTTGCTTTTCACCTGCCTCCAGCCACAGACCTGACTGAAGACCTGTTTTGCAAACTTGTTATGTGCCCTGGCTGGGGAATCGAACCTGCGACCTTTGGGCAGGCCGGGACCTTATCCACTGTGCTACCAGCCAGGGCCTAAATTATAACATTTAAATATAACTTATTTTGATAAAAGTCTTAACTTTATACACAGTCTGTTTAAGTAGTTTTTCCATTGTTGAAATGAAACTAGCAATAATTATTTGCATGAGGAAACTCTAAAAAATTTAAAACTTGGAATTAAAACAAAATGTGGATTTATGTCAGAGGACAGGTGGCATGAGAAAGCCATTAGTCTCTCCCCTTATAGTTTCAGTAATTTCAACAACTACACTTCAACAAAGAAATTCCTACTCAATGCACAAATACTTCTAAGATCTACACATTGAAATATCTAAAGGTGGATAAAACTAACTCAATGAGGAGATACACTATCAACTTAAAATTGACAAATTTTAAATAAAAACAAATTTAAAATTCAAAATAAATGATTAGGAAAAAAGGGTTACAAAAATATAATGTGAAAATAATAACCACAGGAAGAGGTATTTATTATTAGTCAGGAAGAAATTAAAAATTAAGATCAAGGTGGGATTGACTTTGGGGGGAATGGGTAGGTGGGGAGGGGGACAGAGGGGAGCAAAAAGGGGATGGATGTAATACAACAACAATAAAATAAATAAATAAATAAAATAAAATAACAATAACAAACAATAAAATAAAATAAAATAAAATAATTAAGATCACAAGATTACATTTCATAAACATTAAAATTACTCAATTTAAGGATGTTACCCGACATTGGTAATACTACAGAAATAACTTCATAAGGAGTTAGAACAGTGTTTACTTATGGGGTGACAGAGACTATGTATATATGGAAGCAGAAATAAATTTTCTGGAATAAAGAACATATTTTGTTTATTGATTGAGGTTTGGATATTGTTGGTGTAAGCTAGACAAAAATGTTCAAACTCTATACCGAAGAGTTTTTAATTTTAATGTCTGTAAGTACCTTAATAAAAATCATATTATCACATAAAACAATGTGAAGTAAAGGTGCTATCCATTCAATTTCTCCTAAAATTATATCATTAAGTATGGGAGATGGGACAATGATGACATGAAAGTGTTGGAGTGGGTACCTTCTTAACTCAAAAACTCTATTACACAAAGCTCATTTCTGCTTCTCTTTTTCGTCCAGTCTTTCTGTGTGTATTCAGATAAAAGCATCATAATCCTTAAGATCATTTCTAATACCATAGGGTACTATGTTCATTCTGTGGATCAAATATGACATAGAATATAAAGTTGACTGGATTTCCTTTATTAAACTAGGAGATATTCATTTTATATGTCATATTGATTCATATTGTCTGTCAAATTCAGTCAACTTCATTATTATATGACATAAACTAGAAAAAAAAATATATATATAACATAGGACAAAATCATATGTAAATTTATTAGAGCTGGGAAGAAATATTATTAATGGAAATAACATAAAAATTGGTAAATTAGTTTTCCAAACTTCATATTCTCTGACAACATCTTCCTCCCCCTTGAATTTTGTCTTCTATAGCTGGACTTACAGGGATATATGGTGTGGAAATATAAAACGCTCAGTCTTAACTCACTACTTGCCATGAAATAGTTAAACCACACCTTAGGCAGTCAGAATAACTGTTCCTGACACTAGCATTTCTACTGTGTCTTTCCTACTATCCTCTAATGGGAGAGACAAAAGTGCTACTTGTAAGTTAGCTTTTTTTAACCATTTTTTTAAAGATTTTATTTATGATTCTCAGAGAGATGGGAAGGGATAGAGGCAGAAAGGCAATGTATGGTTGCCTTTCACCTGCCTCCAGCTACGGACCTGGGTGGAGACCTGGCTGGAGATCTGGCCTGCAACCTGGTTGTGTGCCCTGGCTGGGGAATCAAACCAGCAACCTTTGGGTTCACAGGCCAGAGCCTACATAAGTTAGCTTTTATTGATGTTGGTTTTTCTTTCATTTAAACCATTATCATTGGTTTCGATTCAAGAGAATATTACCAAAGTTTAATTTGACAAAGTTCTACTTTTTTCCTTAAAATTTCATTGTACTAGATTTCTGAAACTAATTATTTAAAAAGCTACAGTAATATGGTGTATTGTATGCAAATGGTATCTATTTTCAAATATAGATGCCAGTGATATATCCACAGTATCATAGCATTATGTCAAATATGTTATAACTCTGTGATGCCTGTGCAATTACATTTTAGGCTTCATGATAAAGGTCCATAAGATTTACAAGCATTTTGATCTACTTGCTCTATCATTACTTTAAATAAAAATGTTATTAATTGGAGAAAGGTCATGTTACAAGAGCCTACATGATTATCAGACTAATCAGTGGTACTACTACAGGCTGTATTTGCAACTTGAGAACATCTAAATATTTTTAAAAATCTCTATATTTAATAGAATTTATGGTTTTAAAAATCATATATTCACAGTTAATCTCTAGATCCCTACTTAAATGTATAAATCATAGAGCATGACCCATGAACTCTTCTCCTGAAGGAAGAAGGTGAAATCAACTATCAGATTGATTATAAGTGTAGAGGTAATTCACTCAAATTTTACTATATGCAGTTTAAAGACATTAGCAATTTCATATGAAAAAGCCAGATTCTGTGGAACAGTGCCCAGTCACAATAGAGGCCTCTTCTATGTGAGAAAGATTATAGAGTCATCTGGTCATAATACAGAACATTAGTGTACAGATTCAGATGAACTGAGAGTCCAATGATACCTCTCAAAATTCAATAATCATACCAAAACCAATAGTATAAAATAAATAAAATTAACAAAATATATTATCATATGTTCTGATTTAAATACTGTTTAAAAAATAAGTAGTTAGGTTTTATTATTAAGGAAGTACCTTAGTAATATAGGGAAGTATTTTGGTATAAATTGAGAATTAAGGTCACCAACACTATGGAATTACTCTATTACTCAGGATGGTACATATTTCATTTGGGCTTTGGAACTGACCAGGAACCTGTTTGAGTCAAAAGAGGAAACACAAGAAGAGGTATTTGGCAATAATACATATGCTACCAAAAATATATAAATGTATATAATACCTGCCTTTCCAGAAAGTATCCTGTCATATAATGTGAAAAATAGAGACATTTATTGAAGAAGATACAAGATATATACAAGATACATTGTACATAGGACAATGATGCATCAAAACCCTTTGAAGTAGGCACCTTGGAGTCTGGAATCTCACACTGTTCTACCAGTGTCATTAGCCATTGCAGTGCAATGTTCCTTCTGCTCTGGTAACAGAAAGCACAAAACAAATTTTGCCATGACACATTTTATGACAAGATCCTGCATCAAAATCTTAGACACAGTGGATTTTGAAATTCCCAAATCAGCTTCTAGTTCTTGTCCTGTCTGTGTCTGATCTTTGTTGCTTGAAGCCCATACACATTCAACATTCTCAGGTGTTCTGCTTGTTGCAGGCCTTCCAGAATGTGGGTCACTTTCAACAGATTCTCAACCATCTTTGAAGTACTTGCACCACACTTTCATTTGTGCTACATTCATTGCATTGTCTCCAGAAGCTTTCTGAATCATCTGAATAGTTTCCACAGAGGAATGGTCAAGCTTAACTCAAAATTCAATGTAGATTCATTGCTCTACTCACTGTCATTTTGAGTGTGATGATCACACGGTACACATGCTCACTCAATGGCCTGGTAGTTCATGTTTATTGTCCCCACTAACTAGTACAGTGAAGTAATCATTGTTCACACATGCACCTTCCAGGCGATGCTCCTTGGCAGCAAGGTTACATTGATGTTAAACTAACCATTCTGGATAGACCTTATATATATTTTATATATTATGTCAATTTATTGCTAGCTAATAGCTCTAGTTAAAAGAACATCTGGAGATGTGAAGACTTGTTACTTTGGCTGACTCTCGAGTTTTCTGTAATTAACAAATATTGAAATATTTTTAGACCTATATCCCCACTGTCTTACCTATTCCACGAATTAGTTAATAGGGCTAGGTTGCTTGGGAAAACCCTGGGATAAGAAAGTTTCACTTTTCTGACATGCTGCATGAATCTGCCTGAAATCAGACTAATGCAATCATCCTATTAGGAAGAATGACATCCTTGCTTTTTTAATTGGGTTGGCAAAAAAGTCTATATGGATTTTTCTGTAAAATAAAAGACAAATATTTTATTTTCACTAATAACTCTTTTGATTTGGATGTTTTGAGTATATTGATTACCTCATGCGTAATATAATGCTGATTGTTCTTAATTAATGTCTCTATTTGATCACTATCAACTTCAACTGGTCTATCCAAAAGTGGAGAATTATCCAGTGAGAAATGTCCAGCATGAAACTTCATAAACCACTTTTGACACATCCAACCAGTCATAGTACCTTCTCAATTCACTGCATAAATCTTTTATTTTTTAAATTTCAGTTGCATTTTTTCCTTTTTTGAAATAATAAAGCAAAATGGGCCAGATTTTGCTCATTTTCTTCCATCTTCAACATTAAAATGATTACACAAAAATTCATCAATTTTGATAAGTTTTCTTCAATGCACACTGATGTGACAGCTGTCACAATAGAATCTTAACAAAATCATTGAAAATAAAATTAAAGACAACTAAGCACTATTAGAGCCATGTGATGGAAAGAACCAAATGAACTTTTTTGGCTAACCCAATATTATCATGGACATTGGGTGAGCTAGTCAATATGTATGAGTCAATAAACATGGCTTATTTACATATAGGTGTCAGTGTTTTCCTATTACATCTCTATCCTACTGTGTTATATTGAAAATACTAATTACAGTTTCAAAACCTAATGCATAAACAAAATTACATAGATTCATTTGAAACATGGATTTTGATTTTGCTTGTATTTCAAGGAGAACATCAGATTTCTAATTTTGTCAACTTTCTTCCAAATGACCATTTCCCATTTTTCTTCCTCACTTTAGAACTGTAGGGGTACCAATCAACAATGTGTATATAAATCCCTTATTTTGTTATGCAAGTGTTTAAGAAATATTCAAGCAATATACTGCAGACATGTAATTTAGGAATAATTTTGCATTTAACCCATACCACTCACAGAATAACAGTATGTCAAAAGCTTGAGCATCGCCATGTGGGTTCAGTGAAGAATGACAGTAAGATCTGTTTCAGTGGCATTGGTCTAATTCATGTTCCATGAGCTCTATAAGAAAAGGGTTTGTTAGTCAAATCAGCAGTATAGGTAAAGTGAAAGACTATTTCAAACTACTTAAGATAATAAGTGTTTTAGAGTGCTCAAAGAACTTTTGAAACGCCTGTTTGCTGTCAAGTAATTAAATGTTAATTTTTTTCTTTTTTTCTTTTTTTTACTTCATACTAGGTTCTTGTCTAAACTTCTCCCCTTCCATGCCTCTTCCTCCCCCCTCCCCCCTTTCTCCCAGCCCACTGAAGTCCTATTCACTGTATTCACATATCTGGTTCTGTTTTGCTTATTGTTAGTTTTGTTCATTATTGTCATGTAATGGGTAACATCATATGGTATTTGTCCTTCACTAACTGGTTTATTTCATTAAGCATAATACTTTCTAGTTCCATCCATGTTGTTGCAAAGGTTAGGAGTTCCTTCTTTCTTTCTGCTGTGTAGTATTCCATTGTGTAAATGTACCAGTTTTTTTGATCCAATCATCCACTGATGGCTACTTAAGCTGTTTCCAGCACTTGGCTATTTGTAAATAGTGCTACTATGAACATAGGGGTACATAGGAATGTTTACTGATACTTCACCAAGGGCAAAGGGAATAAAAGAACAAATCAACAAATGGGACTATATCAAATTGAAAAATTTCTGTTCAGCTAAAGAAAACACCAGCAACAGTCAAAGGGAACCAACTGTATGGGAAAACATAATTGCCAATGATACCTCAGACAAGGGTTTGATCTCCAAAATATATAAAGAACTAATGCTACTCAACACCAGGGAGACAGACAGACAGCCCAATTAAAAAATGGGCAAAAGACCTGAACAGACAACTCACTGAGGAAGATATACAAAGGGCCCAAAGACATATGAAAGAATGCTCAATATCACTAGCCATCAGAGAGATGCAAATTAAAACCACAATAAGATACCACCTCACACCTGTCAGAATGGTAATCAACAACAAGTGTTGGTGAGGATGTGGGGCAAAGAGAGCCCTGGTGCACTGTTGGTGGGAATGCAGGCTGGTGCAGCCACTATGGAAAACAGTATGAAGTTTCCTTATAAAACTAAAAATGGACTGCCTTTTGATCCAGCAATTCCACTACTAGGACTATACCTGAAGAATAAGTAATTAAAATGCTAATCTTAAATAGTGGTTATCTAAACAGCAAAACAATCCCCTACCCAGGGACTCTACTAAGTAAGAATTCTGCTCTTCCAAGATGTACAGTATAAAGTTAATAGCATTAAATTAAAAATGCATTTCTAAAATATCTGCACTTCAGGTATTATACACATTTAGTAAGAAATTTTCTTCAATTTTTAAAAAGTAAGTCTTTACCATATTGTCAAAATGAAAATATTATGCACACATAATTTTTTAAATTTCTAGCCTGATTTGACATGATTAGTGTGATCTTGGTGCTGTATAATATTATATTATAGGACATAATATTTACAACTTTGAACTACATGTTTTTAAACTAGAATAATCTTGTCAAAGATAATTTAATATCAAGTAATAAAATAGCACTATTCTCTTCATTTTCCCAAGTTGCAGGTTAGTTAAAACCTGTAATTATAAATTAAAAATCAAACAACAATAACAACATGTAATATCTAGTAGAAATTGGGATAATATAACATTATTAATTATTATATTAATAATGTATAATTTTGAAGGAGCTCCAATTTATTTGAATGTATAAATTTTATATATTTTAAACATTTATTAAAACAAAAATGGGAAGCTGAATATTTGATGATAGAAATAATGAGGGAACTCAAAGTTTGGAAATTTTAGTTTTAGGTAACAGTTAATAAGTCTAGTAGTTCATGTGAAAAGCTATTGATTGTTTCAGGAAATGAAGGTATGACCCACCCTCACTCCATGAGGCCAGAGCAGTTGTTGGGCTTTTATGTTCCAGGAGAAACATGAGCAATAAACTGGTAACTGAGCCATTGTGTTCCAGCAAAGTGGTATCTGAGCCATTGTATTCCAGGGAGAGACATCCTCTGCCCAGGAAGGACACAAATAAAGAAAATCACTCAGAATGTAGAAAACTATCTGGTAGTTTTCAACCTGGTAACTCAACAACCCCCTAACCCCTACCTTCCCAAGCCTTCTCAGATCACCAGCCATCTAAATAAAGTATCATAAAGATTCAATCCCTGTCTCTGCTTATTGGGTCAGTTAGTTACAGGCAGCGTGAAGGCAGACTTCTCTGGTTTCAGAAGTAGATTGGATTGAATTATGGAAGTGAGAGGATAAGATGGAAAGTGAAGAAAGCACTTTAGATCCTAGTGGATAGCCTAACAGCTTCCTTTCTAGAAAGTTATTACTTAGCATGGCAAGGGCTCCATCAATCAGAATCAGAATCTGATATTGTGGCAATTGTAGTCTCTCCCTCAAGAACTGATACAAAATAAGACCATTTTACTAATAAACCCTTCATTGCAATATATTTTACACATGTTTTTAGCTTGGAATTGTTAGACTATACATATTGAATTGCATTCTGCATTCTAACAACTACATTGCACATTCTTTCTTCTGGAACAAGAAGTATCTTTGGTGTTACATATTTTTCTATAGTAAAAGAACACATCCCTTGATTTTTATATTACTTTTTACTCTATTAAATGTTGTTTCTAATCTCCATGCTTGTTAAGGGAGCACCAAATAAATAAGCTTGTTTGAGCCTTAATTATTTTTTCTAAAATAAATACATAACGAAGTATAATGCAATATATTATAACATATTTCAGTATGTGTTTATATAATTTCATTACAAGAGAATCAACTTTATAATAATTGGTGAAGTATATAAACTAGTTAATGGCAGAGATAGACCTCAATTCAAATTTATCTGACTTTTAACTTGTGCTTTTCAATGGCCTTAGAGCTTTAAAAACCAAGTGGACTCCTTTTAAGACTGTAAGATAAGAATGAGCTGATACACTGAGATGAGGAAGGGAAAGATAAGGAGAAATATGAGTTCCTTCTTATTGGAGGGGTCAATATGAGTTCCTTGAAGATGCATCTTTATAGGTAAGATCAGAGTTTAATCTGCAAAGAAGCTAAATGTTGAACAAAAGTCTTTGGGAAATAATATCCCAATTAAAAGTGTATAAATACCTCAGAAATAGCAAATTAAATCACCAAATCAATTTTTTAAAAAGGACTAAGTAAGAGTTTATTATGCATATAAGAACAGTGTGTGAAACTGAGCTTTCAAATTCAAAACGCATATGAAGCCTGAAGTTACAGGATGACTTTAAAAGTGAAAATGGAGTTGTTCAACCTTCACATTGATTTTTATAGTGAGCATTTGCAGATGGAAAGAGGTTGGTTAAAAATAATTTCCTTATACTATTTTTAAGAAGATGACTTAGGTTTATTTTGTGATTATTATATACACTTACAAGGATAAGAATATAGGAGTCAAGAAAGAGGCACCCAGTAATAACCTTGGAAATTCCAAGACAGGATTCTAGTAAAAGATGCCACCTCCAAAATTTTGTGAGGAGGCGAGGTCAAATTAGCAAGATAGAGAGAGCAGCTAGTGTTAAGTTTAAAGATGTTAAACACCAAAGATATCTGAGGGAGTCCCCTTGAGGCCTCCCATAACACATATTTTATTTCTTGTGCAGAAACTATGACTATGATTACTCAAGACAAGAAAGCCTTTCTCTCTCTCACTCTCTCTCTCCATCTATCTTAATCAAAAGGACCTGTGCTTTTATTCTCAGTATCTAACAGTAATGATTTAAATTATCCCTTTTTTCCATCTTTAAAACTCCTTCTTGTCTCAGTGGAACAACATATTTGAATTTGAGATTTGTCAGTTTATAACATTTTTCCTTAAGAACTATATAAATACATGCAAAACATTGTACAGCAAACTTAAATAATATCAAAATGCAAATACAGATTGGGGATGCTGTTGGGCCAAACTGCAGATTTGGCAACACACACTGGGGTACACATTGATCTGATACCACCATTTGCTTATTGATGTCATGCAGACTACAGTGGCCTATCTTTTGTTTTGTTTTTTATCTCTCATACAAAAACAAACAGTGCTTGCTCTATTAGTTACTGGGAAAAAATCTTCATCTAAGTGCTGATTTGAAAAGAACAACTTAGATTTGTTGGCAGTCATATATACAGCATATTCACATAGGTCATATATACATATGGGGAGAAAAACATGACTCAAGGGCCAGTTCAGCCATGAGGAGCTAACCTTTTTTTACCTCTCTTAATCAAGAGGAAAAGGCCCGAAGGCCTAGCAGCAGGGCTGGGAAGGCAAAAGAACTGGCACTGAGCTCAAGTTTTTGATACTTGATACTCTTGATACTCAAGTCAAGAGTATCAAGTCTACTCTGAGGAAGGGACTGGCATGACTTAAGAATAGGGAGCATTTCTAAATGCCCCATGGCAGTGGGATGGTCTCTTGTTATGAAAAGTGAGACATGTGTATTCTTGATGGTACCATGGGCTGTGTCAATTGATTAGCGAGGACGCAAGAAAGAAGGAAATTGCCTTTACAGTTTCAGGGCACATGTGAGTTTACCACTTCCATTTGTGTTTTACTAGGCAGTGAGGTGATCACTCAGAATTGAATGCAAATGCTCCCCTCCGAAGCTCAATGGGAAAATAAAACCCAAACCTGAAGAACTCACAAATGCCAGAGAGATTTTAGATGGTCTCTATAACTTTTGGGATATGAGTCATTTCAGAAGTTAGAGGGCACCTACAGGAAGGACCTAGCCCTAAGATTTGTCAGCCAGGGCTAGAACCAAACTTTGTTTTTCTTTTCTCTTTTCTTTTCTCCTTTCTTTGCTTTTTCTTTTCTTTTCTTTCTCTTTTCTTTCCTTCCTTCCTTCCTTCCTTCCTTCTTTTTTCTTTCCACTTAAAGCTCTATCCTCCATCATATATACTACATATATATCTAGGGGAGGAGAAGTCTCAACTCAGGTCCTTACATAAAAACTCGCTAATGAAATGAGATGACTGTTGACTTAGTGTATTTGTAATTGGTTTAAAACCAATGCACCATAATTTCTTTCTCCAAGAGTCATCTTTATACATAGTGGGGAAAATTTGTTGGTTCTAGATGTTTTACATTTAAATTTGGTTGCTGTGGAGTCAAGTATTTATGTGTCTATGGTTTTTATATGTAGAAAATTTTTTTTCTATTCAGTTTCAGTGATCCAACTGGCAATGAATAAATGTGGCCTAAGTTAAACCTGAAATAGTCAGTAACAGATAACGCTAGGTGAGTCATTCTGCCTACTTGGTTGCTTGTTAATGCTCTCTGGTGGGTGATAACAATAAAAAAAATTAGCACTGTATTTAAAAAAAAACACAAGTTCAAATGTATTTCTACATTGAAAATACTAACATTCAAGCTCTTTCTAAGACTTCATAGACCAGAGGTACTAACAACTGAAAGGATCCCTTTAGAGTAATCATATCAAATAAATCTGCATAACAAATTTGGAATATTTCTGCTAAAATATATTAAAATTATTTTTATGATTTTGCTTCTAAAATAATTTGACTACCTTTAACATTACATTCATAGTTGGCTAACTTTTTGGCTACAATTTTGCACGTTCAGAACTTTTTCCCAATGTAGAAGCAACAAAATCAAATTGGTTTTATTTAATTTAAATAATGTATTATTTGTTTAAAGATTTTAAAAAATGTATTATTTCTAGAGGGAGAGGAAGAGAGGGATAGAAACATCAATGTATGGTTGCCTTTCACCTGCCTCCAGCCATGGCAAATTGTTTTTAAATAGACTGATATGCTAAAATATTAAAGCAACACTTTATATCATGTTATTTTTTTGTAGAACTTTTATACTTTACATTCTTTTGGTTATTAAATTGCTACTTTGGAGTTCTGGAGACCATAATTTATTTTTTAAGAATGCAAAAGATATTTTAAAACTTATTTGCTTGTTGTGATAGGGCATGCATAGCTTAGGTCCTATGCTCTGTGTGACTCATGGGTAAATTGTCCTGTTTGTAGTGATCATGACATCTACAATTTGTTACTTTCTTCTCACTAATTACTATTTAGTTATTTATTTATGTTAATTCTCAGCCAAGGATATATTTATTTATTTTAGAGAGAGAGGAAAAGAGGGAGAGAGATTGATGCAAAGGAGAAACATTGATTGGTTATCTCCTATATGCACTATGACCAAAGATTGAGCCCACAAACTAGGTTTGTGTGTTCTGACTGAATAGAAGAACTCTCAAGTCTTCAATGTGAGAGAGAATGCTCTAATGAACTGAGCTACCCAGCAAGTGCTACATAATATTTATTTTATTCATAACAAAAATTTCTTTATCATCTAACTTTTAAGGCTTTAAAATTTTTTTCTGTATAATATTAAATATACATATATATTTTCAGTATATTTTATTGATTATGCTGTAACAATTGTCCCAATTTTTTTCCTTCGTCCCCTCTGCCCAGCACCCCTATTCTCTCCAGCCATCCCCTGACACTTTAGTTCATGTCCATGGGTCGGGCATATATAAGTTCTTTGGCTTCTTCTCCCTTTCCTATACTATTCTTAACATCTCCCTGTCTATTTTGTTCCTATGAATTATGCTTCTTGATCCCTGCTCCATTTCTCCCTTTCTCCTTCTTCCACCTCCCAGATGACAACCCACCAAATGATCCCTATACCTATGATTCTGTTCCTGTTCTGGTTGTTTGCTTAGTTTAATTAGATTTTGTTTTGACTTTTTAGATTCAATTGTTGATAGTTGTAAATTTGTTATCATGTTACTGTTTATAGTTTTGATTTTCTTTTCCTAAGTAAGCCCCTTTAACATTTCATATAATAAGGGCTTGTTGATGATGAACTTCTTTAGCTTTACCTTGTCTGGGAAGCACTTGATCTGCCCTTCCATTCTAAATGATAACTTTGCTGGATAGAGCAACCTTGGTTGTACCTCCTTGCTTTTCATCACTTTGAATACTTCTTGCCAGCCTCTTTTTGCCTGCAAAATTTCTTTTGAGAAATCAGCTGATAGTTTTATGGGAACTCCTATGTGGGTAACTCTCTTCTTTTCTTTTGCTGCTTTTAAGATTCTCTCTTTATCTTTAACCTTTAACATTTTAATTATGATGTGCCCTGGTGTGGTCGGTCCTCTTTGGGTCTAGCTTGTTTGGGACTCTCTATGCTTCCTGAACTTGTATATCTATTTCCTTCTCCAGATTAGGAAAGTTTTCTTTCACTATTTTTTTCAAATAAGTGTTCAATTTCTTGCTCTTCCTCTTCTTCTTGCACTCCTATAATTTGAATGTTGGTATGTTTAAAGTTGTCCCAGAGATTCCTAATCCTCTCATTTTTTTTTTTTTTTTTTCCAATTCTTGTTTCTTATTTCTGTTCCAGGTGAATGTTTATTTCTTCCTTTTGTTCCAAGTCATTAATTTGAATCCTGGCTTCCTCCCCATCACTTTTTGTTAAATGTAGATTTTTCTTTATTTCACTTTGTGTAACCTTTACTTCTTCCTTTATTTTGCAGCCATAATCATTTTCTGAGCTTTCCGAGCACCAGTGTTTGGAACTCTGCATCTGATAGGTTGACTATCTTTGTTTCATTTAGTTCTTTTTCTGGGGTTTTGTTCTATTCTTTCATTTGGGCCATATTTCTTTGTCTCCTCAATTTGGCCACCTCCTTGTGTTTGCTTCTGTGTACTGGGTAGAACTGCTTTGACTCTGTGTTTGGTAATATAGCCTAATGTAGTAGGATCCAGTGGGACAGCCTCCCTTATCACCCAAGCTGGGTACTTGAAGTGTACCCTTTGTGTGGGCTGAGTACAACCTCCTCTTATAGTTGAGTCTTGGTTGCTTTTGGAAGCTCAATGGGAATGATTTATTCAGGCCATTCAGCTTCAAAGACTTCCTATGACCACTGACCACCAACCTCACCCTCTGTGGAGGATCAGCTGTGCAAAGTCAGGGTGGTGGTGCTCTGATACCATCTGTAACCATCCATAGAGTACACTGGCCCTGGGATTTCCCAGGTGGTGCAGTCCAAGTTCAGCCCCACTCTCTGTTTTGCCTGGGGGCCACCCTGCCTGAGTTATAAAGCAATCTGTATTAGCTGCTATTCATTCTGGCCTTAGAGATTCCCAAGCAAAGCCAAGCTGTGAACCCAAGCTGGCTGCTGCTAGTGCTGGGCCTAGGGCTCACTGAGGCCACTGTTGCTTATTTAATAGGATTTAAGAAGTGCAGCCTGAGCCAAAAAATAGTCTTTCATATGGAAAAGCAGCTTGAGTAGGCCTATAAGATGGGTGGGACAGAGTCTCTGGAGGTCTCCAAGGTGGGTCAAGCAGAGTTAGCCAGGTTAATGGGGGTCTCAGACTTGGCACCAGTCCACCTGCTTGGCTATTGAGGAAAAGAGAAATGGCCTCACTGACCCCTACATGAGACACTTCAGAGTCTCCCTGTGTGCCACTGGTGCCTTCCAAGCTGCTACCCCAGGGCTGGAGCTCAGAGGGAATGAGTCTGAGTAGGTGAGTTTGTGTGTGGGATTTTTAATAAAAACTGTTTGGGGCTCCAGCAGGTTTTCCCCTCATTCAATCCCTGCTGGTTGTAGCAGCCAGAAGTTGTAGGGACTTATCTTCATGACATTGAAACCCTGGGCTTGGGGGACTGGTGTGGGTTTGTGATTCTTCACTCCTGAGATATCACTACAAATATTTTTCCACCCACCACATGTGGATGGGGGACCAACCCATTCTGCATCTGTGCACTTCCTACCCATCTTGATGGGTAGTAGTCAGACTTCCATTCAATTGATTTCTAATAGTTCTGAGTGATGGCTGTTCTAGATTTTAGTTGTAATTTTGACGTGGTTATATGAAGAGCCCAGCCATGTCTGCCTATGCTTCCATTCCATCTTGGCCAAATCTTCTAATCTAATATTATATATACATATATATATATATATATATGTATATATAATATTAATAATATATATATATATATTATTCATTATTTTTAGAGATAAGGGCAGGAAGGGAGGAAGAAAGGGAAAGAGACATCAATGTATGGTTGCCTTTCACCTGCCTCCAGCTAGGGACCTGGCTGGAGACCTGCTTTACAACCTGGTTATGTGCCCTGGCTGGGAATTAAACCAGTGACCCTTGGGCTCACAGGCACCAATCCACTAAGCCACACTAGCCAGGCCCTAGTATTAAATATATTTTAATGGGAGTTTGTTGATTTGTCAAATTTACTAAACCTGAATTTTCTCTTTATATGCTTGTACATCCCCTTATAAATTCTAGAAAATGAACTGTAATGTATGCACTTAGAGAATAATTCAGTGCAGTACACTACTATTTTGTAAGTCATTCACCTTTTATTTACAAGTCCTGAAGTTTTTCTATTTGTGAGAATAAATACTCAAAACTAGAAAAATTTGCTGCAAAAGAGTTGGTTTGCGCCCAATTCTTTCTTCCTTTGACTTACCATTTATTGGTGTCTTTATGATGTAGTTTTGTTGATAGAATTCTTCTGGCTGACCTACAGCACATGTGAAATTTTTCACATCTATTATATAACTGTCCATAAAACTGTCTCCAACACTATAAACCACATATTAGTCATGTTCTGAAACTGCAAAGATGAATAGGGCTATTTTATAGGAAGGGTTTGCTTTGGAGAAAAATAGCAATAACAGCATTATAAAATAATATGTACTTCAAATAGCATTTTGTACAGTTAATCATGAGAATAAAATATACAATTATATAAATTAAACTATTGGGAATTAAATTACAAAATTAAACACATAATTAAAGCATTAAGAATTATTAATTCATTATATTTTGGAGATATGCAGCTAGATATTTATAATTTTTCTCCACCATACTCTCATAGAGTTTTATCATTTTTTATATGATGAAAATAAGAAGAAACTTGTGAAGACATACTTATTTGGTGATGATTAGAACTTTTGTTCTTTATGACAAAGGAAAAATTTCTACCTGCCATTTTTATTTTTTAGTATCAAAAACTAAAAGGTTAAAAATAGGGCAAAGTAGCAATGGAAACAATCAATGTTTTAACTTAACATAATTTATTCCATGGGTAATTAATAAAAAGCATGCTCTTAACCACTATCCCCATGCCAATTACATGGGAAACTGGTTGCATTGGAAACGTGTACTGAAAGTAAAAGAATCTGTTGGATATATATCTAGTATAAGAATTACAAATCTCTAAACAGATTGTTTCAGAGCTTTACAGTTTTAAAGCAGAAATTACTAGGTGCAACACACTACAGATTACTTAAAAGTTACTTTCCCTAAAAGTACAAAAAATATAGTATATGGGCCTATAGATATATGAACTTTTGTGCAATTAATACATTCATCTATTTAAAATTCTAAGTAATTAACATTTTAGTTCATTTTAATAATCAGAATGTTTTATATTAGAAGTTCATTGCTTTACCACTTACTCATCTATTTCTTCCACATCCACATAATTTAAAAAATATATGTATCTGATGTCTTTCACCTACGCAAAATAAGAACTATTTCTGGAGAACATTGTAAGTAAGTAAACTCAGTTTCATTACTTGTAATGCTTACAATAGAGTGGAAATGAAATAACTGAGACTAAATTAATAGGAATACAAATTACAATGTGTATAGTGTAAGTAAAAGACCAAAAGAAGTTGAAAAATTTACTAAAGAATGACCTAATTAGAAAGCTATAAATGATGAAAGGAGATTTTATCTAATTACTAAATAGTGGGATTAGTTTTCAACTGTAAAGATGTTCCAGGACAGAACACAGAAGCAAATGGAAATAGGGAAGTGTAAGGTGCTTTAGAAACCCCAAGTTTCATGATTTGGCTGGAGGCAAATAATGGGCAAATTAAAAAATAAAAACTAAATAATGGTTGATCCCTGACTATATGCAAGAGGAAGGGAGAACATGTGATTATTCTATTAAGGATTTCTTTACATTCCAAAACTATTTATTGAAAAACTATCACATTGTAGATTTTAAAATTTGTCTGAAGGTAGGGAGAGTCTAAAAGTAGGCAACATGTATCATTATTCATTAAAGAAGTTGACTACAATAGGAAGGCTATCACAATTCACATAAAACTATAATGTAAGACACAATATAGAAAGTCTTACAAGATAAGCACAAAGAGATCCAGGTGAAAGAATCAAAAAACATTTTTTTAGAAGATTTTATTCATTATTTTTAGAGAGAAGAGCAGGGAGGGAGGAAGAAAGGGAGAGTATCCATGTATGGTTGCCTTTCACCTGCCTCCAGCTACAGACCTGGCTGGCGACCTGGCTTCCAACCTGTTTATGTGGCCTGGCTGGGAATCAAACCAGCAACCTTTGAGTTTGCAGGCCGATGCTTATCCACTGAGCCACCAGCCAGGGCAGAAAACATTTTTTAAGGATGTGTATTTGAGATAAATGAAGATTTTTAAAGTTGATTGGAGATAGAGAATAGGGTTACATTTCTGGTCTGGGTAAAAATTTACACAAGCTAATGGAGGATACATGTTTGGGATATTTCGGTAAAAGTTGATGGTTCTGTGGTTGAGCAGTGGTTACTTGCAGGGTCTGAGAAGGCAGCGAGTTAGTAAATTGGAGTGTATCCATATTATGGATTTATTTAGAGGGTGGGGGAGTTTGGCTTTAATTTAGTTACTAAGAAATGAGAAGTTGCTGACAGACTGACATTAACAAAACTTAAGATTTAATGTTCAAAGAATAAATTAGAATTTGAAGAAATCTTATTAAAATGCTGGAATAAAGGTGAATCACAAAGTTTCTTCTTTCAAAACCTAATGAACTGATAAAAAATTACTTACCATTATTACTAGCATCAATATGAATGTTTTAATTTATTATACAACTTATTTTATAAACACAATATAAAAACAAAGAGAAGAGAACAAGCTAATGCAAAATTTAATCATGGTGTTATATAATGTCTTGGGGAGTTGGATAAGAATAACTTACACTATATTAAGAACCATCTACATTAGCCTGTGAACCCAAAGGTCGCTGGTTCGATTCCCAGTCAGGACATATACCTAGGTTGCAAGCCAGGTCCCCAACTGGAGGCAGGTGAAAGGCAATAGATGCTTCTCTCCCTTTCTTCCTCCCTCCTTCCCCTTCTCTATAAAAATAATGAATAAAATATTTTAAGAGAGAGAGAGAGAGAGAACTATTTATGATTTTCAAAAGTAGACCAAAGGAAAAAATAAATTTCAGAAATGGGCTAACAGACCAAAAGAAAAATAAATAAATGCAGTAATAAGGAGAATTACTGCTGTGGAAAATTAAAGCAGTGATGGTTATCAAACTTTTCCCAGTGCACAGAGGAAAGAGAACTTTAAGAACAAAGAGAGAGCATATGATAAATATATAGGAATCCAATGTAGCTCAAGCATTTGGTGCTGGTGGTGCAGCATAATTTTTAAAAAGAACACAACAAAACAAAATAATCAACTGGAAGAGAAGGAAAACATCAAGATCTTAAATAAAGAAATTTTTTCTGAGGTAAAGGAGGGGCTGAACTGAGAAGGAGGAAAAGGAGTTAAAAATATCCAAGCTAATCACCCACAAAGTATAACTCTAAATGGCCATTTCAAATAACAGGCAGGGGAAACATTGGTATACATCAATTGTATTATTATTCAAGTTGTCTTTATGTATGA
The DNA here is from genome assembly GCA_004026585.1 of Noctilio leporinus. Classification (NCBI taxonomy): domain Eukaryota; kingdom Metazoa; phylum Chordata; class Mammalia; order Chiroptera; family Noctilionidae; genus Noctilio; species Noctilio leporinus. Next base: position 52,264 of record PVIW01008491.1, read on the forward strand.
AAACAAAAATATATACATTTTTAAGATACGTAGGGCTTCAGAAAACATCTTATACACTGGTAAACAGGAAACCTGTTTGAAAGCACATACAATATCTATCTTATTTTTTACTTTATAACCAGCAGTTAGTGGGGAAGCTAATAAATAATGGCTCCTCTCACCCCCGTTTATTATATGCTATTGAGGTTTTCTACAGGTTAGTCTCTCTTCTGTGGCAATAAATAGTTGCCACAAAGGAAATACACAACGTTTCAGATGGTGATCGTTTCCAGGGAGGAAAATAAAGCTGCACAATGGAGACAGGAAATGCTGGGGGCACAGGAAAGTTATGTTTAATAGAAAATGGGCAGAGACAACCAGTAAGTGAAGAGACATTTGAGTAGAATTATGAAGAAAGGGAGAATTCCAATCAAAATAGTTTTAACCATTCCCCTCAGCTTGACTAAATATTAGACAGGCTACCTTCTGCCTTTAGGCCCCTGCAATTCCTTTTCTTACAGCATAGAATTTAAAAATGTATAATTGTAACACACTTAGACATGATCTCTGAAAATATGGATGGAGCTAGAGAAAATTATGCTAAGTGAATGAAGCCAGTCAGTGAAAGACGCATATCACATGATCTCACTTAGATGTGGAATCTGATGAGCACAATAAACTAAGGAATCAGATAGTAACACAAGCTCAGATGCATGGAACAGGCTAACAGCTGTCAGAAAGGAGTGGGAGGCACAGGATGAAAGATGGTGAAGGGATTAACCAAAAGAACTTTCATGTACAACCCAAGGACAAGGACAACCATGTAAGGCAGCAGTCCCCAACCTTTCTGGCACCAGGAACTAGTTTTGTGAAAGATGACTTCTCTACAACCTGGGATAAGAGAATGGTTTTGGGATGATTCAAGTGTGTTATATTCTAGCCCACCTTCTACTGTGCACCCTCTTCCTAACAGGCTCTGACCAGTATGGTTGGCTGATGGAGGTTCGGAACCCTGATGTAAGGATCCTCTTGGGGTGGGGAGAGGGTGGGCCTGGGTGAAGGAGGGAAAAGGAAGAAAAATGAAAACAGCTGTAACAGCTTAAACGAAAAAAATCTTATACTTGTAAAACCTTTCTTTGATCCTTTGTGATGCAAACCTTCTTGGAAGTTTTTTCAATCCAAGAGTATCCTTCTTCAGGACCTAGGAGCCCCCACTTTGAAATGTAACCATCAAAGAGGAAAGTACCCCTGTCTGGATTTCTATTCAGGATAGGAGCCTGACTTGGGCAGATAACTTGATCCAGGTTATAAAACTACTGCTGGTCATGAAGCTAGGAGAAAGTTTACTTTCAGAGGTTCTACATATAGATGTTTTTATATTGGAATATGATAACCAGTGCTAAATATATGTTAATAGTAATTGTTAAAAAGTACTATATATTTTTTTATTGTTGGTAATGTGATATTGTTACTGAGCAAAATGGAGCTCATTCACATGGCACCTTGGTGTATGACCCAACAATTAGTGTTGAGAAAAACAGGTCTTTATTCACAATATTCTGACCTTGAGGAAGCTGAGAGCACTGCCGCTTAGGTCCCTGTTTTTCCACAAGACCCAGCACTTCCCTTGCTCCTCAAACCAAGTCCAATAGTTAACCATCCCTTATCTGTCAGCTCTCTTCTTCAGGATCTGGGGATCCTGCTATTTGCCTCCGTATAAGGAGAAGCATGTGCCGTTTTACAGTGGATCATGGTGAAGTCCAGAAAAGGCACAAGTCCCAACAGGGTGTCCTCTCCTTATGTCCTGAGCTCCAGAGGTCCAGACAGAGTCCAGGTCTGCAGGGCTGAGTCCTTGGTGGCTTTGAAGTCAGCTGGAGTAGGCACCATCAAAGCAGCAGTGTGCCTGCTTCTCTATTAGCCCAGCCGCATGGCCAAACTCTGACTATAAACTGCATAGCTACTTCTCACATGGCTGCCACAAACTGCCACTCCATCATGCTCCTCTAACATGCTGCTTCCATCTTGCTTCTCCAAGTGGATTTTGGCTCTTCTTTTCCTTTCAAACAGCATGGCCCCTCTGTGTCCTTTTAAATGGCATCCCCTTTCCTTATGGCTCTCCCTAATTTTCAATGCTGACCCAGAGCACCATAACACCACACCTCATTGTTATGCAAAGTATTTAAACTCCCCTTTTTATGGACTTTTAATCTGGGCTGTAGCACAGCTATTATTTGGCTACCAGTCTGCCATAGATATGCAAAGCACCTTAAAAGCTGTACTATTCTCAAAACCATGACCTGTGGGGACTCTGGGGGTCACCCTTCATTACAGTATCAGGCTATGAATGCATTTTTCTTAGAAGGTTAAGTTTCTGAAATAAGGGTCTCAATATCAGGAAAACAACCATATTCAAGTGCAGGCTCAACAAGTAAGCAATGTGATGTTGGGCTATACAGGACGAGACTCTGACCCAAATTTACCCCATTTACCCCCCACATAATTTTACATTTTCAAAAAATGTGAAAGCAACTATGGAGATACGGGCAGTGTAACATTTTCATTGATTTGAACCATATAGAAGAAATTATAATTCAGCTTGGGTCCAGGTTAAAAAAGACATAAAGGGAAATTATTCTGAAAAACAAAGGAACTGAAATTTTTATACTACGAGTTGCTTTATGGAAAAACGGCTGAAAGGGGATGACATATGAGATATTGTGGGTGTGAGGGTATTGAGCATTTGAATTAGCTGAAAGAATTAATTAGAAGAGTGGGAAAGGAGAGGATGGTACAGGGTGGAGAGTGTAAGGTCACCTCGGAAACATTTCCCATGTGGCAGTGTTACTGTCATCCTGTCAAAAAAAAAAAAAAAAAAAAAAAACGCCTATTTTCAATGTAGTACATTAAGTCAGTCAGCAGATTTACCCAGTTTCTACACTCATAGAACATACTAATACCACTGCAAATTTCCTGGATTTCATTTTCTTCATATTAATTTTCTGTAATGATACAGTGGCATTCATTAAATTATTATATATAGTTAATAAACATGCATTATTATTTCCCCCAGCATAAGATTGTAGATGCCTTGTAATAACATAAACAGTGTGAAGCAATCCTGTATCCTAATGATCTGACCTAGAATCAGTTTAGGCCTTGCTTAATGTGCATGTACTTAATCTGGGCTAGGACATCGCTCTTATAAAACAACACATACCTAACAATAGTTTGTACCGTGAGGTGGAGGGCAGTAGAAAACCCGCCTGGATCATCTACTTCTAGGCACAATTTCCAGGGTCAGTGTACCTGTCACCTAACTGCCATGAGTACTGGCTTCTCAAGGCTTCTCTTGATTATTGCTCTCAGCTGATAGGAACTGCCTCACCTGGGAACTTATTCCCTTAACTCCGCAGGACAGCCGAATGCCAAAGACTATATGATACATAGGGCTCAGAAGCCTAACTCTTTTGCCTCAAGAGGAGGAAGGCAACTGTGCTGTGCTGATCGCAGGAAGGTTCAATCCAAGGCTGTGATTTTATCACTTCTCATCTTGTTCTCCAATTATAGCCTGCTCTGTCCCGTAACTGAAGGCTTCACCCTGAAGAGCACTACACTCCCTCAATCAATCTGTACCAGAATTCCGATCTCAGACCCTGTTTTGGGGAATATTACCTGAAAGGATGATTTTTTATGTTGCCTATAGACCCAAAACAATAGTGCTTCATCTCTTACTCACAACAGGAGACCCTGTGCCCCTACTCTAAGACTTCTCCATTGCAACTGGGGCACAAGACACGCCAAAGCTCATTCAGTATGTGAGAAAAAGACTTGGAACTAAAGTGTGGTGAATTAACACTCTCTGGGTCAAACTTTGGCTTTGGCTAGTGGGGGAAAAGCTGCTGGAGGTATATTATTCTTTCTTCCTTTCTGCTCAAAGTTGGGAGATGGAGTCTGCATGTTTCTCCTCTAAATACATTCCTAAATATAATGTGAAATCAAGCAATCAGTTTGCCAAAGGTGGTTCTACCTCCCATTCTCTCTTGCTCTCCATCTCTCTCTTTTCTCTCTTGTCTCACTTTTCAGCCAGGAATATCAGACTAAGTCATAATCTTTGATAAATTTTGTTTTTGGTCATTTAAAAAATTTTTTTTCAAAGATTTTTTTAATTATTATTTTTAGAGAGAGGGGAAGGAAGAGAGGCAGAGAGGGAGAGAGACATCAATGTATGGTTGCCTTTCACCTGCCTCCAGCTACAGACCTGGCTGGAGACCTGGCTTGCAACCTGGTTACCTGTCCTGGCTGGGAATCAAACCAGTGATCTTTGGGTTAGCAGGCTGGCACCTTATCCACTGTGCCACCAGCCAGGGCTTGCTTTTGGTCATTTTTGTGAGTTTAAGAATTATATTTTCCCCATAGTGACCATTGTTTTACAGGTATCAAAGAGGGTAAAGGAAAAATAAAAATAAGATTCTAGGGGAAATAATTTTTTAATTGAAAATAATTGAAGGAAATCAGTATCTTAAGAAAGTGACAGGCATATGGAGAAAAGAAACATGTATACCCTATATAAGGGGCATCAAAAAAATTATAATTCTCATTGTTGGAAACCAAAATGATACAGAACTAGGTTCAGACACAGATGAACATGACTGAGGAGAGCTGGCCCTTTGGGACTCTGGGAAAGAAATGAGTAATCTTTTGGGTAAGGACACAGTTTTATTCAATGGAGAATCATAGTATATATTAACTTACATACATACATACATACATAAAAACAATGCTTCAATATGAGAGAAAAACTATTCTGAGTACAACGCATTATCCATGACTCAACTCAAAAGAATATGCCTGAGTCCTCTGAACATTTAGAGTAAAGATATAAGTTACTAGTTGGTGCACACTAATTAGGAGCATTAACATTTTTTTTTTTTTTTTTCTGTAGCCTGTTAAGAGTGTAGCACCGTAGAGAATTACTGCATACCACACACTTTCTGTATCTGGGAATAACAATTACAGCAAGTGGGGAAACAATAAAAAGTAAGTATAAAGACTTATGGCATAGGCTAGAGATAGAAGGAAGCAGGTAAGAACATAATTTTTAATACATTTAAGGGGGAAATTATTGCAACCATTTAAACTGTATAGGTAATGACTTTGGATAACTTTAAAGACATCTTCAGTTTCTAAAAGAATATTTAAATTTTTATTCTAGTAATTTTGTTGTTGCTTTATTTTTTTCTTGGTAGCAAGCATTTATCCTTTAGAGTAAGCTCTATGCTAAAGCTCTTTTGACCACACGAGAGGCTCAATATGTCCACTAAAAACCAGCAGATAGCAGTAAAATGAGAGACAGGACCAAAGCAATGGAAGATGATGGATATCTTGCCAAAAACAATAGGAGTGTTTATAAATATAGTGAGACAACTGCCAAAGAGTTCTACCAAGGGACAAAGAAAGTCATATATCATGAACAGAACTAGTAAAAAAATAAAATCAAAAAGAGAGGGTGGAAAAGGAAAACCTTCAGCATTCTCCCAGCAATTACACTTTTTTATTTGGTCTTTTCAAAATTTCTGCAATTTTCTAACACATTTTTATCAAAGAAGGAAGGCTAGCCTGTTACCTAAAAGAAGGTGAAGGGGGAGTTAATGGATGCCATTGTCAGATTTTCATCATGATGTCAGAAATCTGAAAATCCACCTTGCTGTTAATCTCAATGGCAAACCTGAGGTCAGCACGGGAGCCGGAGCCACCAGAGTTGGGACTGCTCATGTGCAGGAGGCCTCATGTGCAGCTGCAGGATTTAGAAAAGTGGCTCTGTTCAGGCTAATGAGGCAAAACAGGATAAAGGCCTGTTACAGCAGAGAGAGTCTTAAATGCACAGCTGTATCAACTGCTGTCTCTTTTCCACCTGCTCTTCAATTGCATGCTAAATTTTTCTCTGGACAGTATGTCTGATTCTCTACAGGGTCCCCTAAGATTTTCTGAGTGTAGGCCAGCAGCTGTTGCTTATTTATTGTGAGTACCCTGTGTCTGATAATATTTATTATTGTCCATTGTTAGGCCCTGAGCTGAAGTTAACTGCGTTTGTCAAATCCTAAATTTCATGTAAGATACATCACCACACTAAGTTTTAAAAGTCCATGTTAGCCCTGGCTGGTAACACAGTGGCTAAGGGCCAGCCTGTGAACCCGAAGGTTGCTGGTTCAATTCCCAGTCAGGGTACATAATCAGGTTGCGAGCCAGGTCTCCAGTCAGGTCCATAGCTGGAGGCAGGTGAAAGGCAACCATACACTGATGTTTCTCCCCCTCTCTACCTCTCTTCCTTCCTCTCTCTCTGGAAATAATAAAATCTTAAAAAAAAAAAAAAGAAAAAAAGTCCATTTTAACTATCAAACATGACTTGGCTTGAAAAAAATACACAAACACACACATCATTTATTATAAGAGCATATAACAGGCAAGGCATATGTAGAAATTTTAAAGGAAAATAAATGAAGCAGTTTTCTTTCTCATATTTGGAACAAGTTGAACAGATAAGATATCCATGAGTAAATAGATCATTATCTTGCTGTTAACACTGATTTTGGAAATGTGGTTCTTGGTTACAGCCATATGGACATACTCATACCTTACATCATTAGAAAGTCTTTCTATCTTAGTCAGAACCAGACAACCTGGATTTTTCATGGGATAGGGGGTCCAATAGTTTACCACATAGCTTATTCCAAAAAATATGTGCTTTGTACAGATTCTGTAATAATCATGATCACATAAATAATAATAATGATAATAATAACATTACTAAAACAGCAATAAATTCTCACAATGCCCCTTCAGAGCTCTAAGTACTATGGCTAGTACTCCTGCCCTGATAAAGTCTGAGAAAGAAAATTTCTACCTTAGAAATGTCCTCCCTTCCCTGGAACCTTGAGGAGGGTCCACCTCCCACTTCGCTTGCCCCCTGACAGGGCAGGGCTCCTCCACGGAGATGAGTGACATGGATGGTGTAGTCCAGCAGACCCAGGACTTCATACAGGACACCTGCAGGGGACAGTGTTTTCTCCAGGCCTCCGTCCTGCTCACCGATCCTAGGACATGTTTGGGTAAAGCTGAATAGGAGTCATCCTCTGTCACCATGAGAGCCATTTTCTTGTGAGGTGTTTATATGACATGAGCATAGGAGCACATCACTCTTAGTACACACACAGCTTTAGCTTTCTGTTAGCATTTGCTTCAACCAGTCTTTTAAAAGGCCACATTTCTAATTACCTGAGATAAGCTATAAACACAATTTATTGATTTTTTTTAGTTACCTCAGTTTTCATCAAGCTGTATGAATTGTTAAGTTCTTCAGAATATAAAGCCTTCATTTACTCTTAACTCATACCAAAAGAAAGTGTAATGACTGAAGACACCTTGATTTTCCTAGATGACACTCTTAAATTCCAAAGCATATATCTCTATGACAATTTACACTAGTCTCTTATTTCCAACAACACTCAGAATATTTTAAAATACTTAAAATTTTATTTTGTTTTATGTTTTAAATATATTATTTATTTACTTTTAGAAAGAAGGGAAAAGAAAGAGAAAAACATCAATGTGTGGTTGCTTCTCATACACCCCTAACCAGGGACCTGGCGTACAACCCACGCATGTACCCTGACTAGGGATCGAACCATCGACTCTTTGGCTTAAAGGCCAGCGTTCAATGCACTGAGCCACACCAGCCACAGCAAACACATTTAAAATTTCAAATCTGAGGAGTTTTTGACACAGTTTAGTATGACTATGGGGACTTGAATTATTTTTCATCAGCCTAATAACTTAGATGTAGAATAATGTAACACTATTTTTGATATTCCAACTTAATTACTATATTGAGTCTCCATTTCATCTGAAAAAAATTTAGTTAACTCTAGGTAATATTTACTGCTTTTATAAGGATTTACTTATAAACTGGCAATTGACACATTTTCCTTCTTTGTTCTGTTTTCCTGTAGTTTTTAGAAGCTTACATAATTAGAGTATCTAACTGGTCTTTGGTCATATTTGATGCTAAGCTCAGAAGACTTGAGACATGAAAATGTCATCACCTTCTACCTCAAGTTTTTTCTTTTCTTGTCTCTTTCTTTCTTCCTTCCTTCCTTCCTTTCTTTCTCTTCTTTCTTTCTTTCCTTCTTTCTTTCTTCCTTCCTTCCTTTCTTTCTTTCTTTCTTTCTTTCTTCCTTCCTTCCTTTCTTTCTCTTCTTTCTTTCTTTCCTTCTTTCTTTCTTTCTTTCTTTCTTTCCTTTCTTTCTTCCTTCCTTCCTTCCTTCCTTCCTTCCTTCCTTCCTTTCTCTTTCTTCTTTCTTTCTTTCTTTCTTTCTTTCTTTCTTTCTTTCTTTCTTTCTTTCTTTCTTTTCTTTCTTTCTCTTCTTCCTCCTCCTCCTCCTCCTCCTCCTCCTCCTCC